>PVHP010000820.1:0-52770 GCA_004024765.1 Zapus hudsonius | reverse complement strand
AACACAGCTTTATCGAGGGTGTAAAACCCAAACTGCCATCAGCTGAGGATCGATCTATCAGAACACATTCATTTCTTTGTGTGGGACACCTGGATCAAACCATGACAGCAGGGCATGGGAAGGAAGTGCTAATTAATGTACAACCAGGATGAATACAGACAAGCAGAGGGTTAGTTTAGGAACCCATGGCCCAATTTCACTTGAGCAACTGATATACAAATAACTTTGCTAACAAAGTGATTAGCCCCATGAGACCCTCACCTTCATTTAGCTTCACATATACTCTTCTCTGAGCAAAGCATTACCAATTCCTGCTCCTAGCAGCCAAGTACTTCTCCTTTAGGACCTACAACAGGAAGCTCCAAGTAGTAACCATGGGCTTGTGAATAATCTACCTCAGGTTCTGGTGCTCCCTTGCGGTTCATTCAGTGCTTTCACTTTACCTTTAAATAAAACTTCCTGTAGATTTGCCATTTGTGCACTTTCCCAGTTCTATGAATAAAACTTCTAGAACATGGAAACACTCTGTTGAGACAAGATCACTGGTAACAGGACGAACTTGCCTTCAAGGATAAGGGTTAAGATTTGTATACTTTTTAGAATTTTTAAGAGATAATGTAAAGGAAACAGAAAATTTCCATTTGGCCTCTGTGTGACTTCTCTAATCTTACCGTAATTATCAGGTTTAGAAATGGCTTTCTGCGTATCTTCTGTCAAGCAAGAAAACACATGGGTCCTTCTAGCATTATCTGGAGAAGTAGGCTTTTTATCCCTTCTTCAGAAGCTTTGAAATTATATTGTTCCAGTAATATAGTGTTTTAATGTCTGAGGTTAGTTCCTCTCCATATTCTGTTCCTGAGATCCAAATAAAAGATTACACTTCTGGAGTGACAGAGATTAAATGGATGACATGTTTGATTCTGCAAGTTATGTCACATGACAGAGTTCAAATCTCCTTCTAATTAAAATCCCCTAGCTTCTCTCTTTCTATATAGAGAGTGAATAAACTTTGACCACCACAATCACCAGAGTGCCTAGGGGCCAAGTGATTCAAGCAAAAGGGTTTTCATCCAGGTCAACATAGCATCAGGTAGAAATTGAGGCTATGATTTTAAGTGACACCTATTTGTACCATGAAAGCATAGTCAAAATTTATTTGCTTTCTATAGAAAGAGGAAAGCCAAGACACTAGGGAAGGTGTTCCCACTCTCCTGCCAGGAGCTTGGATTCATATGGAGCTGAGTGAGGCAATGACATGGTCCCAGGCTGTCCTTTGCAGGGTTGTATGAATTTTGCCATCTGACTCAGCAGACAATAGAAGAGATGTTACCACATGGATACAGTGCTTTTCTTCTCAGTCATGACAGATCAGGAGAAAAGTTAATATCTATATTTAGTGTGCTTCTTATTTTAGCAGGACAGAGGATACCTTGTATTGTAATTAAAGTGAGTCACACAGAAAAAAATATTATTAAACTACTTTATAATTCAATTTTAAAGTTGTTGTAGAGATGCATTTTGATTACAAAAAGAAGGAAGGCAGAAAGGGAAGGAGGAAAGGACTAATTAGTGACTCTTGATATTTACTAAAATCTTTAATATGTTTTTAAGTTTTATTAATTTATGTATCTTTTATTCTTTTAATAATACAACTCAATGATTTTAGTAATGATAGACATACTCCAAATACTAGAGTATTGTTATTTTCTTCTTCCAAGTTTTATCATAAGATTTGGGAGTTTGGGAGTTTGTTTCCATGTTTGGGGAACCAAAGCTGTTTTCAAATGTTTTTATTTACATATATACAAAATTATGATCATGCTCTTCTTCTACCACCCTACCGTTCCCCTTCTCAAATTCCCTGTCCACTGAATCCCTTGTTCTTTTCCAATAGTGTTTCTTCCATTTTGATGTAGATCTTTAGAACACTATGTCTAGAGAATAACCAGTTGGAAAATGCTACTCTCTAAAGACCATTCATTCCGAGCAAAATCTGCAAACCTTACATGACAAATTGAAACAAAATTAAGAGGAACGTGTGAAAAAGTGTGTGAGGCATGGTAACCGAAGTAATGTGAGAAAGGTGAAATACAGAATATGCAGATTTTCGTATTGTGGTTTCCATTCTAAGGGACATTTGAAGTTATAAATATTTACCAGAAGTGCAAATGAATTTCAACATGGTTTTAAAAATATCATGCATAGAACAATTTGGAGTAGAATAACAATGGATGTAGAATATCTGCTACAACAGTTCTCTGGAAATATGAAAATTTTAAATAAGATGAAACAATAGAAAGCAGATTAAATGGAAGTACTTCAAACAAGAAGTGAAAACAAGAATACTAATTGTATTTCATATGCTTGTATACAACTAGTTACTTAGAAAAAGGAATAATATACTTATTAATTTGGATTTCTATGTTCACAATCTAAAGTGTAATAGTCATTTAATAAGACTTCTAGTTGCTATGGAGGTAACTTGGTAGAAAAAGTGTGTACAGTACAAGTGTGACAGCCCAAGTTCAGGATACCAGTGACGAGAAGGGAGGCAGAGACAGGAGATGTTTCAGAAAGATCTGCAGCTCTAAAGACTGATGAATGTGACAGTGAGCAATGTTAGGCCCTGCCTTAAACAATATGAAAGTTGAGAACTGGCACTCATAAAGAGGACAAAACTCCTGTTATTGCCATGTGCATGCCCCCCCACAAACACATGCACACACACACGAACACATAAACACACATACACACACAGGTACACACACACAAACAAACACATGAATACACATACACATACATGAACACACATGTACATACACAAACAAACACATGAACACATATGTACACACACAAGCACACGAATACACATACACACACATGAACACATTTGCACATGTACACACATGCATATGTACACACACACATGCACACCGAGTCAAACACAAAATACATATACCAATCCTCACAAAATGAAATAAATATTGTTTCAAAAGTATGCACATGATTTTTCAATAAATTTAAAAGACAAAAATGTCAAAATCGTGAATGTAAGGAAATTGAGGCAAGACATACCCTGGACTCGAGTGTGCTCAGATAAGGACTGCTTTTATTGAGCATCAAGGAAAGAGACTTCTCCCAAGTCTGAAGTCATGTTTCCCTTGGATAGCTTTAGGAGGGTATTTAAAGGGCATTTGGTGTGATATGGACTTCACAATTAAAATTCTTTCTGAGTATTGGACTCCCTAAGTGACATTCTATCAGGAGACATATAAATGTGGATTGGGCTGGGATGTTAAGCTTTTTCCTAAAGGGACTTATCAGAGATTGGATCCTTCAGATATGTAAAACATTTTTTCAGGTACTTTGAAGTGTTATCCAGGGTTCAATCCTGTGTCAGATATGTAAAACATTTTCTCAAGTTTAGGGAAGTGAATTTGCCCCTTCAGTGAACATTTAAACATTTTGTAATTTCCCTGTAAAATTAAAGTTGGTTCAAAAGAGCACAACCAAATATAATAACAGTCAAGAATGTTTAAAATTAATATTTAATAGATAAAAATGTGGATGATATAATTTGAATCTCAAATAGATATTATTTTTAATTTTATGGGCATAAATACTATGGGCTACTTAGAGAACTGTGAACAGCTCTAAAAATATAAGTTCATAGAATTGACAGTGAAGTATGAAAGCATATATTTCATAAAGTAAAAATGAAAATGCATGTTACATGCATGTCTTAGCCACACACCAATGAGATGAATCTACAAACCAGGCACAGTTTGGGGAGGAAAGTATTTATTAAAGTTATAGATACAGGGGAAGTTCCATAATGGTGAAAGGGGCTGGTTCCCTTGCACAGGATCAAACAGAGAGAGAGAAACCGATCACTAGTAACTCCAAAAGCAAGCAAGCACACTCAGAAATGCAAACAACAGGAACTCCTGGCTTGAGCTCAGACTGCTCTTTGCATATGTATAGCTGGGATTACAGACACACCCCAGAAAAACCTGAGGGCTGAACCTAGGATATGGACAAAGTGACACACCCTCCAGTGAGGCAGCTGTAGAAAAACTTCTTTAAACACTTGAGCCAGGATGTCAGGGCTGAGTACTAGGCTATCCAGGGCCCCCTGCCACAAGGACTGATCCAGATGGTACACAGAGGAGGATATCCAGCTGATTGGGGATGGGGAGGGGGGCATTGGGGAATTGTGGATAACAGCTCATTGTTTGCCCACTGAATAATGTAACACAGTAGGGACAATAAATATGTATTAAAAAAAACACTTGAATCTATTGGGGGACATCCCTTCATACCACCACAAATGCATATATGAAAATATCACAGAGAAAATCATTTGTACAATAAATCAACCCCTAGTGAAACGAATGTGCAGAATATACCAAAGTTTTTATTGAAGTTTGTCTGTAATTGTTCTGGGATATTTTAAAATTACCTCACTGTTTGAAAATAATCATATGTGAAGATAGGAAATGGATCAACATTTTGAAATTCACAGATTTGATTGAAGTTGACCTTGAGAAATTGCACTGAAGATATTAAGTGTTGACTTCAATAGATAAGTCTATAAATGATTTGAAACTAATTTCATATAGAAATGATAATTGAGTAAGGTCACCAAGGGACAAAAATAGATTAAGTAGAGTAATTTCTCACCTGAACTTTGAAAAACCCTAATCATAATAATATTGTACATGGTAAAAAAAATGCCTAAAATATAACAGAAGAGATATCAGAGGTGCTTAATACAAAAAAAGAAAATGAGGTGTGATCAACACCACTAACCCATATGGTGACGTTAAATACAATAAAGGCCCAAATTACCTATCCTCATTTAGTACAAAATATTCAAAATTAAGGGTATATTTCAAACATAATATACCAGGTAGGAAAGATTGATCAGTGGTTTAGGAGTTTGTTTGAAAAGCCTAAAGACCCACGTTCCATTTGCCAGTAATCATAGAAAGCCAGAGGCACAGAGTGGCACATGCATCTGGAGTTCATTTATAGTGGCAGGAGGTCCTGGTATGTCCTCTCTAGCTGTGATTCATTAATTCATTCTTTCTCCTCCATTCTTTCTCTCTGTTTGAAAAAAAATGTTTTTAACGAAAACAATAGATAGATAGATAGATAGATAGATAGATAGATAGATAGATAGATAGATAGATATAGATATTTATATACCTGTGTTTCCTCACTAACCTAGTATTATATAATGCAAAGTCATTGTCAGGGAGTGAACATATCAATTTGAAGACTTGGGAATCCTACATATCTCTTGTGAACTTCATCATTCTCAACATCTCTCATATTTCTATAATCAGACAGAAGAAATGAAAACAGTAAATTAAAAGTGAGGGAAAAATGTATTCCCATCATCCTTGGCTCACAAAGTCCTGCCCAGCCAAGCCAGTCATGACAAGAGGCGAGTGTACCAAGAGGGAACCAAATTCACAACTCAGCACAGAAGGCACATCCTCGAGCTTGGTTATCTCTGCAGTCAGTACTCTATGCTACAGGTAATACAGAGAAATGCTGGACTCCTACACCATAGCATATGTTCTGAAATGTGTAACTAAAAATATAGCTGAAATAAGAAAATCCAAGTTAAAAAAAAAAAAAACCTGTAATGTGAAATTTTGGATGCAGTAATATAGGAAGCTCAAGAAATCAAGGAAATATAATGCTTACAAAAAATTAGAAAATACACAGTATTGGCCTCCAGCAATTAATGAATTAATTACAAAATGCCAGATGGAGTATCTGAAAGAATGATTATAAGTATGTTTAGAGAAATTAAAAGAATCAAAGAGGAAAACAAACCACAAAAGAACACAGAAAATTAACTAAACATAGTAAGGAGGTTATTACAAGCCATAAGTAAGCAGATAGAAATCTTAAAACCATTATCTGAAATGCTGTAGATGAAAAACACAATAAGTCAAATAAAATATCATTAGAAAGCCACACCAAGCTGGGCATGGTGGCACACGCCTTTAATCCCAGCACTCAGGAGGCAGAGGTAGGAGGATTGCTGTGAGATCAAGGCCACCCTGAGACTAGAGAGTGAATTCCAGGTCAGCCTGGGCTAGAGTGAGACCCTACCTTGAAAAACCAAAAAAAGAAAAGAAAAAAAAAAAAGGAAGGCTCACCATGATGAGCAAAAACACAACAGAATATCTGAGACTGAACATAAGAAGGTGTGAGCAGAAGGTTCCAGAAATCCAGAAGAATATAAAGACGACAGATCTAAGAATTCTGGTCATAATTTCAATCTAGAGGCCTAAAAATCCTGTCCACAAAATCATTGAAGAAAACATTGCAATGTTAGGGAAAGAGATGCAAGTGAATAAAGCACTTAGAATACCTAACAGAAAAGAGCAGGAAAAAAAAAAAAACCTCCACTCATATAATTGAGTGTCTAAATATACAGATCAAAGAAAGTACATTGAAAGCTATAGAGAAGCATCTATCCACCTACAAAGGCTAGCCTAACAGAAAAACACAGATTTCTCAACAGAAACTTTGCAAGCCAGGAAAGCTTGGAAGGATGTATTTCATCGTCAGAGAGTCAACTTTTATATGTGAAAAGTTATGTTTTATAATTGAAGGAAACACAACTTCCCAGGATAAAAATAGGGCTAAATACTTCAGGGCCAGTCTACAGAAAAGGCTTTGAGGAGTCCTTCAGACTGTCTAGACAGAAAAGCACATACAGGAGGCCACAGAAAGGAATAAACCGTGATTGGAAAACAGTTAGTGCAGGAAGGAAAGAAAAATACCAAGCACTACAAAACTCAAAAACAGTGATAGGAATTAATACATACCTTTCATGAACAATTCTAGATAGACATAGTCTAAATTCCATGATCAAAAAATCAGACTAGCAGAACTGATTAAAAGGCAAGAACCTGTTTTTTTTTCCTGCTGTTTCTTTTTTTTTTGTTGTTTGTTTTTTTTTGTTTTAGTTTGTTTTTCCCTCAGAAAACATGTCCTTTCATTAAAAAAACAATGATGCTACTTTAGGATCAATGGATGAACATTTCAAGTAAAGGAAGCTAAGAAAAAAAAAAACAGGCTTCACTGTTCTGATATTTGACAAGATAGACTCCAAAACATTAGTCTGAAGAGATAAAGAGAGTTACTTTATTCTAAATTAGGAAACAAGTCAAAAAAGATGATCAATTTTAAACGTAGGTGCCCCAAACATGGGTACAACTAATTTCATTAAATAAATACAACTAGGTAACACAATAGGTGTGGATGACTTCCATATCACAAATTGGTATATTGGGATTTCATTCTGGCAACAAAAAAAATATTTAAAAAAATAAATAAACATGGAAGTATCTGGGCTAGATAACAACATAAAACACATGGATCTGACAGGCACATCCATCCTACAAGACATCCCAACATCCCATCTCCACGCTGCAGAGGACATGCTTTTCATCACCACAGTGAGCTCTCTCTAAACTACAATGAAGGTATGTGAGGACACAGGACAAATCTTGACAAACATAGGAGAACTGAAATGATTTCCTCTATCTAGATTGCAATTGTATAAATCTAGGAATGAACAGCAAAAGAGACAATAAAACATATGCAGACATGAAAATTTAGTTGATGAACGCATAGTTTAAAAAATAATAAAATACAAAATGGTTTGAAACAAATAATAACAAAAACAGAACAAACCAAAACTTATGGAATAAAATAAAGGTAGAATTAATAGGGGTGTCAGAAAAATTAGTTAAGGGAAAGAACATGGAGGAGTCGGAGGGCGGGAGGGTGTAAGCATCAGGGAAAGGGAGGGAGGGTGGGGAATGGAAATACAAAAAAAAAAAAAGAAAGAAAGAAAAGAAAACAGCCAAAGTCTATAGTAGTTAGTACACTAGGTTTCTTCCTCCCAGATAGCAGTATGCAAGCTATGATCCCCACTTGAGGGAAGCTGTCAGACCAGACTGATATGCCCAGTAGAAAGTGGAGAAAGTTTAATCCTAAAATCACTGGCTCTGGCTTGGGAATTCAAGGACCAGAACTGGATTATAGCCACACACACACTGAGTAGTTGACCATGGAGACCCATGAGGTCCCCAAAACAAGGTAGGTCATTGCCAAGATCCCAGTTGCAAACATGGTAGAGAACTGAAACACATCACAACAGTAAACAGAATCTACATGGAATTCTACACCAAGATCAAACTACTACCATCCCCACCAATGTTCAGGGACTGTAGCAGAAGAAGATTGTAAGAGCCACAAGAAGGGTAAAATATACAGAGACACAGCCCCCACCCCAGACTGACAGAGGCCCTAAATAGCCCACAGTGAACACAAGGTCCTTAGTGAGGAGGTCCCTCAGGGACCTGAAGAGGAAGGAGATGAAGGGATATGAGACTGTAACCTATGTAAAATGTATAGATAGGTATAAATTGAAAAAAAATGAAGAAGGAATTCAGCAGTGGGAGGAAGACTGGAGCTGAGGAAAAGGGAGAGTGGTAGAAAGTGAATGTGATCATGGAACTTATGGAAGTTGCCAATAAAATTTAAAATATAAAATTAGAGATATTTCAAAGAGGTGACTTAATGATCCTTTGGGCCTTGCAAAAAGAAGATCAAGCCAAACAAAAAATCAGAAGAGGAATGTAAATAATAGCAATCTAGAACAAAGTTTAATGAAATAAAAATGCATAGTCAATGTAACAAAGAGTTGATTTGTTAAAATGATAAAAAAAATTGATAAAACTTTCATAAAACTAACAAAAAGCAGAAAAAAAGGGGAGATCCTCATTTGAGGTAAAAAGAAAACCCTTTACAACAGGTCCCGATGGTGTTTAGAAAATTAGAAAATCATAGCTTAGACTCATAAACTTCACAAAATTAGAAAACCTGAAATGGGTAATTAAAAAAAAAATATGACCTATCAGGATTAGATAAATCATTCAAACAAACTTGTTACAGGAATAAGACTGAAACAGTTCTACAAATGTCTCCCCCCCCAAAAAAAAACACAACAACCAACCAAACAAACAAACAATCAAACAATCAAACAAACAAACAAACAAACAAAAAGAAACACAGAACTGGCCCAGATGGATTCACTCATGAATTTCCCAAGCCTTCAAAGAAGGGTGGACAGCAAATCCCTTCAAAGTGTTCTATTCAATAAGCAAAGAAGGAACACTAACAGACTGCTTTTATAAAGCCAGTATTACACTGACACCAAACCACATGAAAACACACAGAAACAAACAAATAAAAAACTTGTATCATTTTCTTGCTCAGAAACAAACATGGAAAATGTTCAACACAACACTAGCAAACCAAGTACCAGACCACATCAAATAGGACATTCACCTGAGATCAGGATGGCTTATTTTGGGAGCTGCAAGTTGATTGAACAGAGGAAAAATTCATAAAAACACCATAAAATCAAGGACAAAAAAATTGCATGATCATCTCATTAAATATTTAAAAAGCATTTGACAAAATACAACAAGCCTCAAAACTGAAAAGTCCTTAATCAAGCTGGGTATGGCCTCCCACACCTGTAATACCAGATTTAGGAAAACCGATGTAGGAGGATTACCTTTATTTCTGAGGCCAATTTGGGGCTACAGAATCAGTTTCAATCAACCTGCGAGAGAGTGAATCTCTACCTCAAAACAAGTAAAATAAATAACATAGTCCTTAAGAAACTGGAAAGAAAAGACACAAACAAACAGGATACAAACAGGATAATGTTCAACATCCTTAACCACTAGGGAAATGCAAATTAAAACTACCTTGACATTCCAATCAGAATGACTATCAAAGCTCTTGAATGCCCACCCAGGTCTGAGGTAGGATCCTGTTGCTGAAGAAACCACAGCAAGCCATCTATGAGCATCGAGAGACCCTGTGAGGTCCAGAATGGTAACCAGCACCCAGATGGTAGTTAGTGCAGTGCTGGAAGGCACTGTTTAAGTGTCAGGGGAAGCTGGTCAACGACAGATGGAGTAAACAGAGACCACTGGCATGAAATGCAGTCTGCTGCCATGAGTAGGCTGACCACACTCCCTATTGGGGGAGAACAGCGAACCAGGAAAGGAGAACTAGTTCAAAGGAGGAGCCAAAAATTGTACAGAATGATGAAAGGGCATTTGTAAGAAAGATGTAGTGGAAATTAATCTCTCAAAGTGCTGACAAATAAGTCATAAGTCTCTACTATTCTGACATAGAAGAGTATACTCTTAGAGTATAGCTCAAATCAAAATTCATTAATTAGAGGTATGGGGAAATGCTGAAATCAAAATGAATTTTCTAATTTTGGAATAGCAGTAGCAAAAGACACTATGAGGGTTTCAAAGGTAAGAAATGTTAATATTGTTATATACCTTATTAAGCCTCTATTACCTAATCCCCAGAAGGGAATCACACTGGCATTCAATTTCAGGTCTGATTTATTCATGACTATGTACACAATAGTGATTTTGCAGGAATATGTATTCTGTGCTAAGAAATCAGAGAACAAAATATAATTTTCTTACACTAATAACTGTTCTCGTCTACTCAATCACATAATATTAGATATTTTTAATCTAATTTAGATTAATGAGGAGCAATAATCAGGTATTATGATTCTCCACGGAAGACAAATCTCAAAATTCATGAACTACTAATGTTCAAGGAATTTTAGTAGGATATTAGTGTGTTGCATACAAAGCAAATTGGATGTAATTTTATAGCTGTTGATTCTAAAGAAACGTGATAACTCTAAGAGTCAAAAATCTTTATTGTTTCTCAATGCTGAAGTGGTGAAGCATATGAGTACCATCTGTCTGTATTTGCCACCAGTATTTTGTGGAGAATGTAGTAGTATAATAAGGAAATGCTAATTGATTCCAGTCCTCTGAGCAAGGAAACATTTTCTTATACAGTATAGATGGTTAGAAATACTGCCTGGAGAAAAAGTTGATCACTCCATTTTTAAACTAATTTATGAAAATAGAACAGGGTAATCATCCTAATACAAAGCTGTCTGCTCATGGGTGATTATCTGGGTCTATTTTAAATAAAAAGCAAGAAACACTATTGAATATTTGATTTAGTAAAATGGATTCATAATGCTTCACAAGAAATTATTTTCTAATTTTATGTAAATTTTCTGGATAGGGAAACACTGATGCTTCTTTGGTTGATGAGGCTTTATTTGTTTAGAAATGAGCAATAGCACCCCCACAGGCTCACAGAGACGTTTTTATCAGGATCAGCCTTTAGGCCACAGTTTGCAATCAGTGAATATTTATATTAGTAGCAATTTCACCAGACAGTAATTATCTTATCACAGAGGAAAAGGTTAAAAAGAAGCTTCTCCATTGGACACCTACTGCGTGGATAATTAAGTATCTCCATGGCTTGTTTCATTACTGCATTCAATAACAGTTAAATACTAGGGAATCTAGCTATAATCAGACATGACTTGATGAGACATAGGGAAATACAGGAACAAACAATTTTGGTCCTAGTTTTACTTGCTAAATTACTTAATTTGATAGACAATGGTTACCATTTTAATAATATCTTCAAGTCACCCACTGTTGCCGAATGAGCAACACTATTAAGTAGGAGCATGGAATTGCATCTTGTGACAGTTTGTAAAGTATATTAGGAGACCTAAAGCTTTTTTTTTTTCTTTTTAAGGTTATGTTGAAGGTTATTTGTGAATATAATTTTAAGACAATTTATTTCTGACCTAATTAGGTGATATTTTAAATATTATTTTATAGGATTGTGTCAATGAACTCTCCTGTGTTTATCCCTTGAAGCCAATATGCAAAATATTTAGGCACATTCTCACTTTTAAGTTATTAAGGCAAATTTATTGAACAGAATCATCACACAGGTTATTAAAGTAAAATTTCATTGCTAAAATATTAATATAGGCTTACTAAAATAAATTTAATAGAAATTACAATTGTTAACAAAATATTAGTTTTCTAAATGTCAACTGAGAAGCATTTAAAATAATACACTTATTGGGCATAGTCAATTAAGTAATATTAAAAAAATCCCAAAAGCATTGTTCAATTTTATAGACAAATAATAGGCTGAATGACTTTATTTCCATCAAATGGTATCACCTCCCTTCTTTCTTTCTTTTTTTTATTTTTTTATATTTTATTTATTCATTTTCAAGCAGAGAGACACAGAGAGAGAGAGAGAGAGAGAGAGAGAGAGAGAGAGAGAACCAGGGCCACCACCTTGCGGATCTGGCTTACGTGGGTCCTGGGGAATTGAACCCAGGGCCTTACACACTGGAGGCAAGTGCTTTAACCACTGAGCCATTTCTCCAGCCCCCTTCTCTCTTTCTGAAATGCTCATTTTGGAATGAATGTTTCTATAACTTGAGATGATATAGTAATCATAAGGGGTGCCAGCTCAGGTCCTTATAAAACATTTTGTGGCAATTATCCACTAAATGTTTTTCATGAAATAATGCCCATTGAAAACATTTTATGAAAACAGTATAATTGACATTGTGAAGAAATCACTGCATTATTTAAATTGATAGAAAAGACAGATTTTCATCTTGTAAACTTTCACTAAAATCACAATTGGTATTCTAAATGACCCAATTTATCAATGGATATTACTTCACTTTGCAGAGAACGAGTCTCACAGTTTATTTTGTCAGATAGATTCATAGTCACAACACCACACTCATAATCACAACTCTAGCCATAAAACGTTTTGATTAAAAAAATTGAAAGATAGGGTATACCTGAAAATAAGTGTTTAATTTTTAATGTTGAAAACATAAGTTGGTATTCTCAATGTAAAAAAAAAAAATGGAATACTGTATGTTAACTTACAAGTTTTCACTTTACAGTGTTGCAAAATAGATTTTTAGTACAAACAAAATTTTGAGTTTCAATTATGTTCTTTTCCTAAAGTAGTGACAAGATATATATATATATATATATATATATATATATATATATATATATATATATATATATATATATATATATATATATATATATATATATATATATAATAATCCTGTGATACAGGGCAGGAACAGGAATTGGAAACTCCATGTGGGCCATGTGATTGCAAGGAGAGCCATAGGTACTCTAGTGTTCCATGTTGCTAAGCAGTGGTAGTCAACATGGCAGGGGACTTCATTGCTTCAACTTGACCGTTTATTCACTTTAGATTGGGCTCTCAGGACACAGATGCATGTTAAGTGCTGGAGCATCTATGCAAGACTCATGAAAATAATTCACAGTGTATGACATTAGATGAAGAAAAAAGGTCAGTGTTGATATTCAATAATTTGTAATCATGTTTATCTTTTATTTATTTAAAAAAATTTATTTATCTGGGAGCATAGAGGTAGAAAGAAGAGAGACAGACAGAGAGAATGGGAGTACCAGCACCACCAGCTGCCGCAAAAGAATTCCAGATGCATGCACCATTCTGTGCATCTGGCTTTACGTGGGTACTAGGGAATCAAACCTATCTCGTTAGGTTGTTTTTTTAATATCTTTATTATGAATAAGTTTATACACTGTATGAACAAATCTTGTGAATGTGGCCCTGTGTCCCAGGCAAGCGCCTCAACAGCTGAACTGTCTCTCCATCCCATGAACTGTTTCTGGTCTGGTGTTTTGTCCTAGCAGCAAGATTATAACTGCAAATCTAAGTATTTTGGAAGTGTGTAACATAAGTAATATTAGGGAAAAGAAAATTAAACTTCCAGTGATAAATCATGTCTCTCAAATTAGAATGGTTATTATAAAAACATAAAAAGGAAGTGTTGAAAAAGAAGTCTTGACCAGAATGTAGGGAAAAAAAAAGAAATTCTTGTGTACCATTGATGGGAATATAGTCAATATCATCCTGATGAAAGGCAGAAAGTAATTCTTTAATAAAAAAAAAAAGAACACCCATTGAGTCCAAGAATCAAAGAGATTTCAGCTCCACTATGTTGGTAGTACTACTATACATAATTTTAAAATAACTGGAAAAATTGTATTTCAATGCACAAATGGATAAAGAAAAGATGGTGTTGATGTTTATAATATATGTGATAAAATTATGTCTTTAAAAAGAAGGAAATTTTTCTTTTTGTTACATCATAGATGGATTTGAAATGCATGCTGTTAAGTGAAATAAGCCAGGCACAATAAGGCAAATGACCTTGACACATAATCTTACTTATATATGTAATCCACCAACTGATCTCACAGAAGTTGAGAGTATCATTGTGGGTGTGAGAGGCATGAAGATTAGAGAATAAAAGCTGGCCAATGGTTGCTAAATTACTTTGTTCTACAACCCAGTGAGGTGATTATTGATTATGATTATATACTGTCCAATTCCAACACTTTTCTTAACTGCTGGAATAACTGTAGCATTTATTCACAAGTATAAATCCATTGTCAGAAGACATGCATTAACATTGATGAAGGCTAAATTTAAGTGACTAATGACTTTTGTATAATAAGCATTCAGGGGGAAACTAGCAAGCAATAATAGATAATAGAGAGATACATGATAGATAGATGATTGATAGATATATTAATAGAACTAAGTGGATGAAAGAATGGAGAGTACTACAGAAAACACTATATGAAACAAAATTATTTTTAATTCTTTCAAAGATCATGTATAAACATCTCAAAGAAAATCCTGGAATCAATACATAAAAATACTCTTATAACAGTTTTAAAAGCTCTGCAATATTTATTATCTCCTTGTGACCTTTTGTAAAATATACTTATAATGTATCATATTATTCCACTACTGAGAGAAATCTTTTGAGTAAAAATCAAGCAGAAGTTAACATGCAAAGTTATATGACTACCAGGTTTAATTAACCTTCCTTTCCATGAAAAATCTCAACTTGTTTTTAGCAGCAGCACTGAGGGTTCTCACATTAATGTGTTTCAGCCATGCAATGTAATTAGCATGGAGGTGTTATTCACTCTTGTCCTGATACAGGCTCTCTTTTAACCTTTCTAAGAGGTCTTGCTATTTTTTGCTTCAGTGCTTTGCTTTATTGAACATTATACGACATGGCAAGCAATTAAGTATGATTGTGAAGGAAATTAAATCAGAAAAAGTGCATTAATGGTCAGGTTTAAGTACATAAGCAACAAAATTGAAGTAAAGGTTGCAGTTCTATATTTAACATCTCTTATTGTGTCCAAGTATTATGGAATGTAAAATGTGTTAAATCACTCATGCTTTGAAGAGCATAAAAACATTTCTTCACAGTGGATTTACTTGATGGCAGGATTTAAAGACCTGCCATGAAAGGATCATTATCATCCCTATAACCAGGATGAGTTTTTATTTGTTGTCTCTTCTTGGCAGAATGGGGATAAATTTTAAATGAGCAAAGGGCCTGAATATATACATCGTCTTAACTGGAGTTTTATTTGTGACATGTAAAATCAGTAGATTTAAATATTGTAGCATTTTTCTATGTTCTTTTTGTTAAGCTATTTTTCACAGAAACACAGTTTGCCTTACTAAAAATAAATACTATGGCAAGAATTCTGACTCAAGAGATTTGTGGGTTTTTTTTTCTGTAATTTTGGGCATGGATTGACAAAACATAAAAAGGATACTACTTTATCCTTGGCCTGCAGGTATTAGTTAAGTCTCTTTCTTCATAGTGTAGATAATAATTTCACATTTTTCCTTTCAAAATTTAATATCTCAAACACTTACATTTTTAAAAATTTCTTTTTGACAATTTCACCAATACATGCAGTGCTTTTTATTCCTACCCAACCATTTACCCTCTCCCTTTCCAATTCTCCTCCTGTTAGTGTTTTTTTTTTTTGGGGGGGGGAGGAAGGCAGCCTTGATTAGCAGAGGTAGATTATCCTCTAGAACTATCCCATCCAGAAATGGACAGATTGCTTCTCAAAGCAGAGCCAGAGAGGTGGGAGTACTAACTCCCTGTATCCCCATCCCAGGAGTGGGCTGGCTGCTTCTAGTAGCAGCCTGAGGGTAAGCCAACTGAAGAGAAGCTTCCTTCAAGCCATTCGTAAGCCTGCTGCATGTGCTGTACCCACAGCTCTGCTGTTACTGCAGCTATGGCTTTCTTTCATCTTCATACAGGTTCTTCTTCACACTTTGGTTAAACAGCATAAAACGGTAATATGGGAACAAGAAGCACACTGTGTAAAGGATAAGCATTTCGACTTTGGGAAGTCCTTAGACGTTTGTTACAGAAGGAATTCAGGGGTCTGGCATGCTGAGCTTGTCTGATCCAGAGCACACATATACTCTGATGGCAAGAGCAATCAGATTTGGCCCACCTGCTCTTCAGCAGATCTCTTGGCCCAGAGTTACTGACCTCTTCGTTGTCTTCAACACTACAACCAGCTCTTCTAATACATGCATATTTTTCATGAATAAGAGTCCAACCAGGTCTATGAGAAAAGGTGCATAGAGCATATTTTGAGGTGAATCAGTATCTCAAACCTATGCTTGTAAATATTGGTCACCTGTGCCGTTCAGGCTGAATGTACACTAGTCACAGTGATTTAAGCAGGTATGTTGCACAGTTATAAGATTAGCTTTAGAACAAGTTACGAGTAGGGAATTTAGTGTCTCACAGCAATTATATCACAGTATCTATTTGTAAGGTCAATAAAAAATTCTCATAATTCTTTCCCATAGTTCATTTCAACAGTTTGTTCTTATGGTTCCCCTACACCCTCACACTGAAATCCCTCTCCCCATCAGATCCCCTTGTTTACTCATTTTGAACAAGTTATTTAAATTAGGATCACTTGCATAATCACCACTGCGTAGGTTTATCACCTAGTATCAAGGACCCCAGCCCTAAGGACCACAAAGTTTTTGGTCAGATTTATAGTATTAGACCTGATTTACACCTGTAGAGTTGGCCTCAAACCCAGTCAGACAGGACTTGGTTACTCCCATAACTCTGCCACTATTGCACCAGTGGTATCATAGCAAAATGAGTGTGAGCTCACTGCCCCCTCTCCCATATTCATTGTTACATTCTACAGACATGTGTTGGCCTCAGATGGCCAGCATAGCATGAGGTGAGAGAAGACCATAGCTTTGAAGTTCTGTGAGACAAAAAAAGGATTTGCTTTAACTGTGATAAGGAAGTTAGGAAAAGATGAACCTAGTGGATACCTGGGGAGGATTACCTGAACTTCCTGGAACCCATTGTAGGTGCTTGTAATTTGCATGCCTAATGTCAGTAAACATCTCTGTGCCCTACTATGAAATCTCTTTGTAACTGGGGTTCAGGGCCAATGCTTCATTTAGGCTTGGACCACCCGGGCTTGGGCCTGGGCAGGGGTGTAAATTAAAACTCCCCTCTCCTCTTGCTTCAAAGGCTTTGTCTGTTTGTTACTGGGAATTTCTACAACAGCGGATACATCATTTCTTGTATTTTGGTTTTCAAGTGCATAGGCTCCACACCTGGGTAGGATGACAAATGCATTTTCTCCCCTAGCAACTTGCATAGCACCTTCTGGCACAAAGAAAGATTATCATCAGAGAGTGAGCTTCCAGCTCATTTACAGCATTTTTTAAAATCCTCCTTCCTACAATGGACGTATGTGGTGTCTACAGTAATGAGAATTTGACATCTAGTTCTGGTGATCAATGAAGAGCAATGTGAATAGGCAATATTGTTTCAAGAGCCTCTGTATTTTCTTTGACTAATAACTACTTCAAAGGTTTCTCATGCCTGACATATGTGACTTCTTGAAGCAACTTTTTCCACTCATGCATTTTACTAATCATTACATAACCCCACTCCACCTCCCTGACCCTCATGACACTTGCTGCTACTAATATTTATTGTGAATTTTACCTACTAGATTTTTTAAAATAAATTTTTTAGATAAACTTTTACTCTGCAGCCAGGCTGATCCGGAACTTAGTATAATGACCAGGTGGACCTTGAACTTGTAGTAAACATTTAGCCTCTACCATCAGATTTCGGATACTGTTCATGTTTGCCAATATCTTAAATTCTGTCACACATGACATTTCTCATTACACTGAGAAAATGTAAAGAATTGGGAATAAATTTCCATGAGCCCTTATCACTGTGATGCCAAATTTGTTCCCATAAACCTCTCCTTTTGAGAAAGATAGGCTCAGCAGACTGGTTCATGGTTTGCGGAGATGGCTCAGCAGTTTTTTTTAACTTTACCTTTTATTGCAAGCCTGACAAGTTGAGTATAATCTTCCCCAGTGCTTGCATAAAGGCAGAAGTAAAGTAGTTCATGTGTCTGTAATCCTGGCAATCTTATAAGAATTCGAGGCAGAACCAGAAGAATCTGGAAGGTAGCATGCAGCAGCAGAAAGAGTCTGTCTCAAATAGTGTGGAAGGAGAGGAAGCAAATCTACTTTGTCCTCTGACGTCCACATGCTGACTGTTCCACCACACACACACACACACACACACACACACACACACACACACACGCACACACCATACATACGTTATATATGTAAACAAATAATTGAAAAATAGCCATGGGAAGTTGATGATGTCATCTTAATTTTTTTAACATTATTTCCCATTACTTCTCTCTAATTTTGTTTTACTTCTAATTAAAAAGCTATGCTGTCCAATTTCTCTCAGAAACTGAAGTGGGTTTAGTGTGATGTGCCCAACTACCATTGTTAGTCCCCATCCCTTATAATCTACTTTAGTCACTTTTTAAATTGGTTAAATTTGGATTATTTCTGGCTTGAAATTTTTTTTTTACATTCACCTGTGGAATGTTGAGATATTTCTTGTCTGAATGCTGTGCAATAGTGAATTCAAAAACGAACTGAATGCATCAACTTTCTGGCATGACCTCCATGTCATTGGGAAAATACGTAACCACATCTTGATGCAAGATTCCATGGTGTAATAGTTAGCACTCTGGGCTCTGCAAATTATATTCGCACATCTTAAGTATTACACAAATACTCTAGTTTAACCTAATTAATTTTAAAACTTTTGAATATTTAAAATATCAATAGTTCAATCAATGTAATATAAGTAGAACCTGCATCATAATTGGAACTTATAACAATTATTCAATTTTCCAAAAAAAATGTCATTAGAAGAAATGATGTACTTAGTTATAAAATGCAATGTCGAATCTTGAAGAGTTTTACCTTAGGTAATTTAAATTGTCTAAAGCTTATAAAAAGGCTATGTTAGAATGTGTCTTTAATGCTTTGTCTCAAGGGATTTAAAAATATTTAAAACTTCCTGAGTCTTAACAATATGTTATAATTCTAATCCCTTCTCATTCTCCTTCCTTTTCCCTCTCCAAAATCCGTCCTCCATCGAATCCCCTTTTCTTTCCAACATGTCTTTCTTCTATTTTGATGTCATCATTTTTCCCCTCCCTTTCACATATCTTGAGTCAACCACTGTGTGGTCCTGAATATCACAGCCATTTTGTGTCCAGAAGTCATTCTTGTAAGCACTTCTCTCTTCCTTTGATTCCTAGATTCTTTTTGCCACCTCATTTGCATTGGCCCCTGAGCCTTGGACAGTGTGATAGACATGTCTCAGTGCTGACCCCGCCAAGGTCAACTTTTATCACTTTGTTGAGTTTGTAATTACCCCGACAGTCACCTCCATCTGAAAAGAGATGCTTCTCTAACTAAAAATGATAGTATCATTAATACATAGGCATGAACATAAGTATTTAGAGGACAATTTCGTGGAATAATATATGCACTTTGCAAGACAACAACAGGACTCCCCCCCACCCCAGGATTTATGATGTCAAGAGCCACAGGTTTCTCATTACACTGTCAGCTCCAGGCAAGATTTCTGTCATATGGAGCTAGCCTCAAGTCCAATCAGAGAGCAGGTGGTTTCCTCCATGGCAAACATGCAAGCATTGCTCCAATTAGTACTGTTTGCCTGGCTGGCCAGCTGTAAACCTTGCAGGGTCCACTGCTCTTTAGTACCATCAATGACTTCTGTCCAAAAAGCTGTCGAGGTCTTTCCAGTATCCTGATGCCTGGACAACAGGGAGGAGGCAACCAGCTTCATTCCTCAGTGACCTGCAGCCCAAGTACATGGATTCTTCACCAGTAGGTCTTATCAACAAGGCCAGATGAACAAACAAGAGCATTGGTGATAGCCTGCAATGTTTGGGGGTATGGAGGCACCAGGGCATTTCTGGCCAACAACTCAATGGAAGGTATCCCAATCCTAGTACTGAAGTGCAAGAGAGAGAAAGAGAGAGAGAGAGACAGAGACAGAGAGAGAGAGGAACTCTGGGACTATTGATGCAATGAGGTAGTACTGAAATTCCATAAATCATTTCCACAGATATCTGCCATGATGAACACACACACACACACACACACACACACACACACACACACACACACGCAGATCTGTGACCAAAAAAGAATGTTCCTCATCAATCCATTCAGTGGGGCAGTAGTCTAAACAGCTTTCTTCGTTGTGGGCTCTACAGGCTGTTTTACAAAGTGACAAAGTATCCAACAAAATTAAAGACAAATAGCTAGAATTAAAAATTGTTTTTTTTTTTTTCAAATAAAAACCAAATGAGCACTCTATCCTGGGATCTGACAAACAAAAATTGTTTCTTTAACATTAAAAAAAATAGTGAAAAGGGATTCAACAACAAAAAAATCCAGTGGTTAAAAATGGAAAAGTCACACAGCTGGATAAGAACCTAGAGATTCCAGCATGCAAACTTATAAGATCAATTCTGGACAAGTAGCAACATGCAAAGGGATTCAATGGACAGGGGATTGGAAGGGAGCAGGGAGGAGGGGGAAGGGAATTATACTCATCATATATAGTCTCTCTGTTCAAAGTTTGTCAATATTAAGTGAAAAATAAAGAAAAATCAACATGGTTCTGCTTACAAGAAGAATCATCCATGTAGTGATACCAGTTACCTTATGCTGAAGAAGTTATAAGTAATAAATGAAAAATATCTTGATCCAGCAGATTTCACGATGAAGACAGGATGCCCTAATTGTCCACATTTGTCCCATTTCTAGTTGGTGGTGAGCTTCAGTTTCTTCTGCAACAAATAATTGAATAAAGCAAGCAAGCAACAAGATACATATGAAAGATTTATTTTCCTGCCTGGAAACAAAATTTCCTCCAGAGGTGTGAAAAGGTGTGATTGGCAGCATTTCATGTGGTTGCTAATCTTTATATTTGTATTTAAATGAAACTATTTTTTATTGTTTTTGGGTGAGGAAGAATTATTTAGCATCTGAAGTATGTTTGCCTTCATGATCTTTTAATGCCTCCCTTATAATACACAATTTTATACCTTCTTTAAAATGATAATGCTATTGTCAAAAATCCTCATAATATCTGATATATCACTTTAGAAAATAAACAGACTATGTTTATAAAATCTCTGTGAGAAACTAAAGAGAATTTAAGTCTCCTGTTAGATGTAAACATTTGTGGCTCATTAGAGAAAGACTTCTTGTAACAAGTTCTCAAGTTTGAGTTAAAAGGTGAATTGTAGGAGTTTTCAAGAAAATTAAAGGTCATATTTTTCTGAGCATATTGAAAGTGAGGAATAACTAGAGAAACTAGCCTAATTAGCAGGTATTTTTCTTTCATTTCTATAGATGAGGAAGTCACTTTGAGACCATATACAAAACGTTTTCATTTGAAATGATAAAATTCCTGAGTTGGAAAGAGAATATTTCAAAAAGTTAAAATAAAGACCTTTGTCTTGATATTTTTCTGCTGGTATTTCAACTTCAAATATTACCAAATTATAAGATTATAATTATATAAGTAAATGTGAAGCATATGAAGAATGACCTAGGAAATTTACAAAGCAATATTGAGCAGAACAATAAATTCTCTCCCTTAGCAAAAGTGTGTGACCATGTGTCAAACCCTTTCTCTCTATCTCCTGTTTGAGTACTTGTTTCTTGGATAAGGAGACATCTTAAGCAACAACTTTTTTTCTGGTATTATTTTATGATGAATAAAATGGTTCAGTATTTTTTCGTGTGTGTGTGTGTGTGTGTGTGTGTGTGTGTGTGTGTGTGTGTGTGTGTGTGTATCCTGAATATGTGCCTAGGGAGACCAGAGGAGAATGCTAGGTGTCCTTCTCAATCACTCATCCACATATTCCTTGAAATGGAGTTTTTCACTGTACCTGGAACTTCCATTTTTCAGTCAAACTGGCTGACCAGTGAGCCCTAAGGATTCTCTAGTCTGCTCCATCACTGAAGTGGGTTATATGTCTGTGTAGATATGCCCAGCTGCTTGCATGCTGATACGGGTTGCTGATAATCAATATTTGTAAGCAACATGGGGAGAGAGAGAGAGAGTTTTGGAATCCTCCCTTCCCCCTCCTCCTACTCTGAGTTCTTGTCCTCTAATGTCAAAGAATTGTACACAGGGACAGAATTAAATTTTTATTACACATTTATTCTAATTTAGTAGATTAGGAAAAGGGGAGTTGGATGGGGAAATTTCCCAGTCATCATGTGGGAAGTTACAGAATTCTCCTGACACCCGTGTGGGGAGAGCACATGTCAGAGAGTTTAACAGAACTTATATTATTTATCTAAATAAGCAGCCCAAGAAAAGATAATAGAAAGCTCCCTTTATGAGACAGAGAGATTTATGAGAGAAGTCTGGAGCTTGCCCACCAGCTGGGGTAGGGGTACAGGCCTTACCTCACTGAGGCCTGGGTCAGCAGTCCTTCTACTCCATTGCCATGTGGGGGAAGAGGCCGGCTTCCTCTCTGGAAGGTAGTTTTAAGTCCTACCCAGGTGAGTTAGAGGGACAGCTAATTGGTTCATATCTGGCCAATCAGTTTTAGCACCTAGGTTGTAGTTCTAACTAGACACCTCCCATTCAAGGGGGAGGGGCTGGAAGGGGAGGGTCTGGAAGGGGAGGGGTGGTCCCTGCAGACATCTGATCAATCGTCACAATCCTCCCTCTGAAGAAATAAACCTAACTGCTGTTAGTGTACTGGGGTGTGAATTTTAGAAAAAAAAAATCAAAAAGTATATACATGTTTAAAAAATAAAGGCACCAGAAGAAGTACATATATGTTTAAGGAGCAAGAATTAACAATACCATTTTTGAACCTATTAAGAAGCAAGGCAAACTTAATAGTGACAAGCTCTGACTGGAGAGGGGTCAAAAGAGGAGTTTGGCAAACTTGTGTGGGGTCTCACTCCTAAACTCTCACAATGCGATGGATTAAATTTAGGTTCCTGAGCCGCGTGGAGGTCCTCAAGTTCATGCAGCAAATCAGTCTTATTAATTGAGCCATCTCCCTAGTCCCCAGCTTTGTTTTGCCTCTTTTGATAGATATAGTTAGATGATTAATGATAGTCCATAGTTATTTTTAAAAATATATTTTTTAGTTTATTTGCAAGCAGAGCAGATTGAAGAGGAAAGAGAGAGAAATGAAGAGAGAGAGAAAAGAGAGAGAGAGAGAAAGAGAGAGAGAGAGAAAAGAGAGAGAGAGAGAGAGAGAGAGAAGAGAAGAGAGAGAGAGAGAGAGAGAGAGAGAGAGAGAGAGAGAGAGAGAGAGAGAGAGAGAGAGAGAGAGATTGGGCATGGCCTCCAGCAACTGTAAATAACTCAAGATGTATGGGCCACTTTGTACATCTGGCTTTATGTGGGTACTGGGGAATCAAAACCAGTTTTTAGGCTTTGCAAGCAGGCACATTAACTGCTGAGCCATCTCTCCAGACCAGTTCATAGTTTTGATGATAAATGAATGGTATTATTATATTAGTAAAACTCTTTACCCAATAAATAACAGTAGTAACTTTTGTAGTTATCTTCTCATTTCCAAAACAAAGCACCATACTAAGAGAAGCTAATAGGAAAAACTTATTAATTTGGCTTACAGTCTCAAAGGAAATCTTCATGAATGGAGGGGATAGCATAGCATGAGCAGAAGCTGAACACCACTTCTGCCACAGCTGGTTGAAAACAGCAACAAAAAGTGACTTTAAGCTCTGGCAAGGGGAAGCAGCTATAACACCCCTAAGCCCACGCCCATGAAAAAAAAAATACCTCTTCCAGCAAGGCTTCACCATATCAATTGCCAACAGCTGAGAACTCAGCATTCAAAGCACAGGAGTTTATTTGTGACATCTGGTTCAAACCACCACAGTGACATTTGCAAAGTAATCACAAATCATGCTGGATATCAGTTTTTCAGTAACATCCTGGATACTAATTTAAATAAATTTCATTAGAATGAAAACAGAGGAAAGTAAGAAATAAAAGGAATATGTAACCACATTTAAAAACATTTATAAATTGTTACATATTGTCATTTCCATTTTTAAAACATTTTAATTCATATATAATGTTATACATTGTTTTCTTGGCAGAACTTTATTTTTATATTTCTTACAATAAATGTGCCCTAACATGGTAAAAGTTGGGATTTTTGTAACTTCCATAGATTTGGAAATGGAAAGTGGTCTCTCACAGATTAATGCAGGTAATTTTAGGAAAGATTCATTGTTGGTGACATAATGCCACTACTTTGATTTTGCTTCTCAAATGGAAGGTGCTGAGAGGCCCATATTACATACTGTCATAATTAACATGTGGACTAGAGGGACCATTTTTCTTTTTTTTTTTTTTTTTTTGGTCTACCTACATTCTCTTTTTTCTACCTTAACTTTGATTCATATGTATATTTTTCTGAAATTTTCCCCCTTCATAAATATAGTGTTCATATGGAGAGACACATGACCTTCTATCAACATAGGACATTAAAATTTTAATTATCTCCAACACAAAGTTAGTAGGACCTAATTAAAATAGATGTTGAACTGGATGCCATCTCTTAGCTTTTTGAATTCAATAGGTCTTGCCCTACACATGTTCTTCAATTTGGATTCTACCCTATCCAAAGACAACTACACCTGAATTAAGCCACCATAAAAAGGACATTGATGGGGAGGGGGGGAAGTGGGGAATTCGGGATAACAACGCATGGTTTGCCCACTAAATAATGTAACTCATAATGGATAATAAATATTAAAAAAAGACAAAAAAAGGACATTGAGGAAATTAAAAAAAAACACAATAGCTCAATTCTTGATGATTACTCACTGATGTAGTTATTTCAAGGATGGTTTCCTACACTTACCAAATATATCCTAACAGTGAAGACAATAATGTTCCAAACGATATTGTTTGTTTTGCTTCAATGACTTAATTTAAATATGTTTTCAATCTCTAAATATTTCTTTTCACAAGAAAACTTCATAAATTTTATATTCATTCTTGGTTTCTCTGGCATATATTATGAAATGTCAATCTCTATGAATAAATTTTATAATTTTCATTATAAAACAAGTGATTTTTGACCTAGATAAAACTATTGGGTTATGATGAGGAAATTTTAAGATTTTTTTTCCAGAA
Organism: Zapus hudsonius; assembly: GCA_004024765.1. NCBI lineage: Eukaryota > Metazoa > Chordata > Mammalia > Rodentia > Dipodidae > Zapus > Zapus hudsonius. Next base: position 27,299 of record PVHP010000820.1, on the reverse strand, counting down.
GTTTGTTATAAGCCAATTACTCAGAGCATGTTGTTTGTTCATTGGGAAGGGAGCACCTCAGGGACAGGAGCCAGACTCCACTGCCCTACTTTTTAGGGATATAAATAATGAATCATGGTGACAAGCCTCTCAGGGGGAAATCTGTCTGCCACACTTACTAATCATTTTCCTACAAAACCTTTACTGCTTAATTATTCAATTCAATTTAATGTCTAGGGAGGTGAGCCAAGAGGGTCTTAAACTCTTACCTTTTATGTGACACATTTGCATAGCTTGTATTATCCACTTTATAAGGATCTCTTAAAATATACTCTACACAATCTACTTCTTTCCCTCACATAAATATTCTCTAATTGTGTAAACATTATACATAGTTAAGTATGGGTTAGCCTGCATTCTAAAATCATACCTATCTAAATATTCCAATGGTTATGTTTATAATTTAGAAAATGCTGAATAGCAATAGATTTCTAAATCTCCTAAATACTATTATATTTGAAGAAGCCAAACCCCAAGTATAGGTAAATTGTAAAATTTACTTCTTTTAAACATTTTAATTGTGTTGATTGAATGACTGACTCATATAATTGTTTATTTATTTTGTAAGCTAAGTCATTAGAAAATTGAGCTTTGCTGTTTGGAGACGGATGATTCACATTATATTACTACCTCAGTACATAATTATAACTTAATCTCATGAAAATTTCTTATATTGTGACTGTTTTTATCTATACATTTATAAATGTATCTTTATATGTAATACATATGAAAACATACAGCATACTTTCTATATAATAAAAGTAAACTTACCAACCAAATCTCCGAAAATACTTGAACAATTGTAGACAATAAAGATATAAAATATTGGGCTGGAGAGATGGTTCAGCAGTTAAGACACTTGCCTCCAGTGCCTAAGGCCCCAGGTTCAATTCCCCAGTACCCACGTAAGTCAACCCACAAGGTAGTGGCCCTGGTGTGCTCTCTCTCTCTCTCTCTCTCTCTCTTTCTCTCTCTCTCTCTCTCTCTCTCTCTCTATCTATCTATCTCTCTCTCTGTATCTCTTTGCTTGAAAATGAATAAATAAATTTTTTAAAAGATATAAATATTAATATATTTTGTCTTTAATGTGATGATCATACTACTTTCATAATTATGAGAATTATTTGCTAAAGTAAGGCATTTTAAATAATATTCTGTCCAATCATTCTCTTCTGTATAATAATTATTCTATATAAGGCATACTTATAATGAATATTTTATATGATACTTTTACAGATTCTAAGCATGTTGAAATGTTAACATTATTATCCTCATATTGTGGTCAGCTTTCAGGTTGCTGCGCAGATAGAACCCAAGCAAAGGCGGCTTGTAGAGGAATGGGTTTATTTGGCTTACGGACTCAAGGGGAGACTCCATTCTGGCAGGGCAAACGATGGCATAAGCAGAGGGCTGGATATCACCTCTGCCACAGCACTGCCAACAGCGGCAGGAAGGTGTGCCAAATACTGGCAAGGGGAAGCTGGCTTATAACCCCCATAAGCCCGCCCCCCAACAACACAGCTCTAATGAGGTTCTAATTCCCAAATTGCCATCAGCTGAAGATTGATCTATCAGAACACATTCATTTGTTTGTGGGGGACACCTGGATCAAACCATGACACCTCAAAAATCTTACTAAATGCTAAATCCTGAAATCACACTACACATTAAGATCAGATAATCATATTTATTTTTCTTTTTAAAGTCATTATTCAATTTCATTAAGTTCAGATGCAGAGATATGTATGAAGATTTTCTTATCATTTATGATCCTCACCATGCAAGCCCTAAATACAGTTTTACCATCAGTGTTCACCATGATATCTAAATTTGAATTTTAAATGACTTTTTTAGTTGTAATAATTAAATAATATCAATGACATATTACAAACTAGTTGGCATTATAATTTCTTTCTCTTGTGTGTTTCTTTTGTAGGGAGTATATATCAATGAATAAGATAAATCAAATCACATGTTATATTATTTCATATTTACATAGATATTTACATACTGGAAATCAAGCTAAAGCAGATAAAAACATTGAATATGGCTAAAGAAATGTAAGCATAAAGAAATTGTAGAAGGAATTTAAAAACATTATTCATCAACATAAAAACTGATAAGGAAAAAATATGGACACAAACATTAGTCATAGAAGAAACAACACAAAAAGTTCTTCCACAGAAGGGAAAATATAGGAAAACATATTCCTCCATAAAAATTCCAAAGTCCACATATACATCTATTTCTTTCTTACACGTGCAGACACACACACACACACACACACAAAACATACATATGAATTGCTTCTCTGAAAATAATTTTATAAAAATGTCTGTCAATGAATGATTGTGGGACCCTGCTGAGAGGCACAGAGAACATAGGGTTAAAGGAAATCGGAGGCTGGCCTGAAACTCTGATAAAATCAATTGAGATAGCAGGAGTTTGGCCTCTGTAAGTCTACTTTCTCTTTTCCCATTTACTCCAGCCCCTTTGCAGGACTCAACAAACCCCTGAAAAGCCCAGGCACTTCAAGGCTTGAGTTTATTGGAGCTCTCATACCCCAGCTGTAATAACAAGCTTGGGCAATAAAAGATTAAAGGTCACAGCTCCTCGTCAGCCATGACCATCCAGTACCTGCCTAAAGACACATAACTCCTGCCACTTGGGGCTGAGAAAGCCCCCCCATTTATTATGCAAACTAGGCATCCACAGGTTACAGACCCCTTCCAATCCTCTTGCTGCTTATGCCCCTGCCTCTGATTTTTTCTCTGTTTTCTCCTCTCTATAAATGACCTCTTTGTACATAATAAATGAGCTATTCACTGCAACTGCCTCAGAGAGTTTGTCCTCTCATCTGGTCACCACTATCCCAAGATTGTCCACACACCTCCAAGGAAGAACAGGGAGTTGATATGCCCTGCAACTCCCCAACTAAGCCAAGGAACCACAAATGATCTTTTGATTGAATCTTTAGGATATAAAGATAACATTTTGCACTTTAATTTTCCTAGATTTTCCTGGAGAAAGCACTACAGATACATCTCATCCTAGTACTCAGGAAGTGGAGACTGGTTAACCAAAAGTACAACATCAATGCAATCTCATTAAACTAAAAAGATTCTGTACAGGCATAGTGTGATGGTTAAGTTTTGTGATCAACTTGACCTATTCTCACTATGGCACATTCCATAACCGGATTCATCAGACCACCTCCAGATTGGGAGAAAATCCTTACCAGTTAAACCCTGGACAGAGGCCTAATATACACAAACTACAATTAACTCAAAAAAATAAGTTATATAAAATAAAATGCCCCACTCAAAAATGTGTGGCCTCTGCAAAAAAAAAAAAAAGTGTACTGAACAGAGAAATCAAAAAGCAGGAAATACAAATGGCTAATATTTAAGATAATGTTCCATCATATGGTTTTTGTGAATTCAGTTTATGTGCTGTATCACATCAATTGATTTGCAAATGTTGAATCATCCTTGAAGTCCAAAGTGATGAAACAGTCATTTTTCTGTGCTTTCGGATTTAGTTTGTGAGTGATTTTTCATAATATTTGCATATTTTTAATCAAGTAAATTGGATAGTAGCTTTCTGTTTTTTCTTTGAAACAATTTTCTCCTTTTGGTATCTAAATAATCTAAGTATTTTTGGCTGGTGGGATTGCAAATTTGTACAATGGCTATGGAATGCAGTGTGGAGGCTCTTAAACAGGATGCATGTAGAGCTAGCGACAGACCGAGCTATCCCAATACTCAGCACCTACCCTCAACATTCCTCACTTAAGCCCAGAAATATTTGCTCAACCATGTTTATAGTGGCTCAGTTTAAAATATCTATAAATTGGAATCAACACAAATGGCCTTCACTGGACAAATGGATATCACAGTTGTGGTACATATACACTACGAAATTCTACTCAGATGAAAGGAAAAATGGCTTAATGAAATTTAAGGAAAAGTGCATGGACATGGAGCAAATCATTCTTAGCAATCTGACACAAGAACAGAGAATCAAGTGCTGTATATTCTCCTTCATATAAGGTCCCTAGCCAGTTTAAGTTTGAACAATAAGAAAATCTGACAGGAGAATTGAGAGACTGACAAAGGGGATGGAAGGGAGTGGAGGGAACGGAAGGGTGGCAGACTTATAACCCAATCTAAACCAATAATGAATTTATACCATAAAATCCTTATTTTCATAAGAAAATAGTAAGCTCTCATGGAAACCATAGCATAGTCTGCAGGAGATGAACCAACCCTAAATTATGATATAGAGCCCAAACAAACCTTTGAGGAAGTGGTGAGATGGGCAAGACACTTATCTCTACAGCTCTTTAGGTAACCTGGGAAGGGATAATGGAGACAGACACTGAGGATAACCAACACAATTCAAAGCAGAAATTCAGAGACTCTTAAGACCTCAACAGTAAAGGCAACCTAAAACCCACCCACCTTAACACAGGAATCTGAGTGGAAAAGCGGTTTAAAATATTGTAAGAGCCATGGTGCGAGAGAATATCCAGAGTCATTGCCCGCCTCAACAACAACATGAAAAGAAAAAGAAAACAAATACAGCTACCTCTCTTACAATCTATAGAACCCCCTATGCCATGATTTGGTCCAATAAACACAATGAGGAGGAACCCAGCAGTTTTTAGGGACAGAGAGGAGGGAAATGGTGGTACCATCACAAGACTTGTTCATACAATGTATCTAATTATTGACAATAAATATGTAAATAAAATTTATTACACACTAATGATTGACTTTCTTTTCTGTCTGTCTCCTTAATTTAGTGCTGGTCTTCAATATGCAGTGGACTTGACCATAAGAAGGTTTTTGAAGAAGCAGAAAGACTTATCAAAAAACAGATTGCACCAAGAATCACCCCTTGTCTTAATGCTGCTTTATCCTGCAAAAAAAAACCTTTCCTTTTATTAATTTTTAACAAAATGACCTATATGCTGGTTGCTGCCTTTTTATGGATGAAACAATTTCATATAAAATAAATTCTGCGTCTAAAAATATATGTGAATTTTTAACATTGTTTGAGTTCCCTTTATAACTTATCATTTCATAGTTAATTATGCCTGCTCTGTTTAAAGCCAAGCTAGATATACTAAATATGGAAGGTTCAAATGCCTTGTAAAGAGCTGTTTGGAATAAGCGCCTCTTCTGGGATTAGAACCCAGGCATCTTTGTTCATTAACACTCATGTCAGGGCTGTATGTAAGCTCTCCTGCCCCAGCAAGGCTCAGACAGGTCCTGGGGAAGCTTATTTCTAAAATTAAAGCATCTTCTACCTCAATATGAATAGCACGTTAGTCTGAAAATGAAAAAAAATGTTTAGTGCTTTCAGTACATCATTAACTCTCTTCATAAGTGAAATTCATAGAATAACCCTTATGTGTTATGATAACCTTTATACCTGCTACCAAGTTCTTAATTCTTTAGTGGATTTTAATGTTAATCTACATTAGATGGCACCAATACACTACAGATAATGTGATTTAAAGCTTGTTTTCATCTTTTTATTATTGGAAGGTTAAATACTTTAAGGATAGAGTTCATATTCCCATTGTTATGCCTTTCTTAAAAGTTTGTTTAAATATGTCAACCTTTTATAGTGCATTTTTGCTACAATTGTCTAGACTCCTGAGAGATATGTATTTGCCTTAAGGTTTGTCAGTAAAATTTAGGGTAAGATTTGGTTATGCATGTAGTGTGAATATTTCATTCTAAACACTTATTTCAATTATTTTAGATTGAAATATATCCTAAAGAGTCTATCAAAAAATCATGTTCTTATCAAAAGTAATTAAAAAGGGAAATATATTAAATAACTCTAGAAATAATATTTTAGTAATTTAGGATCTCAAATCAGAGTACCTTTAAATATAAATCTAAATATGTTGGATATGTTACACTTTATTTCATAAAGTAATATCTTCTCCAAAAATGAGTAATGTAATATTACTTATACAAGGTTGACAAATATTATTAGGGTAATGTGCATTTGTGTATTTGATATTTAAGAATTATTTAAAGCAACATTACAAGGTTTGGACATTGGCTTAGATGTCAAAGGCACTTGCTTAGCAGACTGTCAAGCTAGGTTTGATCTTCCTCAGCATCCATGTAAAGGCAGAGGGAAGCGGCCCCTATGTCTACAAACACAGCATGCCTATGGCAATGAGAGGAGGCTTCAGGAGAATGCAGAAGCTCTCAACCAACAGCAAGTGTGAGTGTTGCAATCAGCTTTTCATCGCTGGGAAAAACATGCAAGCAGACACAGCTATTGGGAGAAGTGGATTATTTAAGTTTTACAAAATCCAAGGAAAACTCCATCAAAAAAGTAGGCAGAAGAAGCTGCTTATTTCCATAGATCCAAGTGGGGGTGGGGTGGGGAGCAGCAGTAAGCAACCCCCAACCTCAGCAATCATGAACTCCCAGAGCTCAAACTTTTCTGAACACACACCTACACCTACTAAGGCTAGAGAGAAGGTCTGCTACAAACACAACTTAGGGTTGGATTCCAGGATACTTCCCCCAGTGATGAGGCTTTCCCAGAAGGGCTGTTCTCACTGGAGACTCAAAATTTAAGCCTCAGTCTATCGGGCTTTATATTCAAAGTATCACTGTGACCCTATCTCAAAAGAAGATGGAAGGAGATGTTAACTTCCAATCTTCACACATAGCATGGCCCACACATGCAAATATATATCCAGACAAGGAAGTAATAAAAATAGGGAAAATAGCATAATAAACCAGATGCTGAAGGTAAACTCAAGGAAAATTCTGACTGATTTACTTAGTTGTATTCTGACAGAAATAATAATGATATTTATATAGAGTAGACAAATTTTATTTGTGTTAATATTTATAAGCAAATATTTTTAAAAAATGGTACAAATAGATTTTAAATAGTGATTAATAGATATTAGATATGCATATATTAATAAATAGCACATTGTATTCTAATGTAAGAAGTAATACATTAGGTATCTGGGCACTCTCACTAAACATTTTAACTAAATACTTTATATTTATATATATTTAAATTTTATATACTCTATTTTATTAAATATTCACAGGAAATGGTATCAATAAATTTCCCTTAATACACATTGTTTTTTTGAGTTTGTATCTAAGTTTCAATTAATAATAAAATGATTGTTAAATGTCAAGAAAAACATCACTTTTTTAAATTGGCTCTTATCAAATTTACCAAGAATACTAGAAGTGAATATATAGGGTATTTTGCAAATTTATATGTTTTGTGAATCTAATTTAAGCATTTGAGGTACAAATATCAGTAGTAACAATATCAATAATATTATTTTACAGACAAAAAGAGGCAAAATGAATATTATTTATATGAAATATTGTAATACTTCTATGCATGAAAAATATCATCTATAAATTTAAGAATCAATAGCCTAGATATATTAAAATTGCAGAAATTACTAAAACATTCCTCAAATATAATTTCTTGTTCATATTTCTCACAGTAATAAGTAAAGACGCTAAATTTATTTCTTAAAGTATTTGAATGTTATGTGTCATATATAATCTGCACTAAATGAATATAGAAATTTAATCAGATAACTTTGTAATGTTATTTTTATTTGTAAATTTTGTATTTGTAAATGAAATGGTCCCCTGTGTCCTGAGACAGTTTCAAGTCAAATTCTCTTCTTTCTTGCATAAGCACCCCAATGGACAGAATTCAATCAGAATGACTCTATTTATTTGTAATTACTGGAATGAGCAGCCATTTATAGAGGAATAAAATGAAATCTCAGAGAACCCAGCAATCTGCTATTGTTTGTTCAAGTTGGGCTCAAATAATTAGATAAAGTAATATCATACATCCACTTGACATGGGTCATACTTTATGAACTTTGAGAAGATTTCAATTTATTAGAAATGTGAATAACTTATCTGAATGCTTCTGCCAAAAATTATTGCTTAATATCTGCTACAATGATAGTCAAAGTTGGAACATGTAGGATAGCTGGGAAATTATCAGATTTTTCTTTGTTTTCAGTTATTTTTTAATGAGGAAAATAAGTGGGTCATTTTCATCAACATTTAAATCATCATTGTGTATTGTGACCAGAATTCTAGTTGTTATAGATTAGTATGTATAACTCACCTTAAAGTTATTAATTCTAATTCATAAAGTTAGGATTAAAGGTTAATCCATAATTAAATTTATGTTTAATTCATTAACAGTGTTCACCTATGCATACCATAATAAAAATCAGATTAGTATGTATCACTCATTTTATACACAATTTATAGAGTATAATCCTAATTTAAATTTACATTTAATTTATTAATAGTTTATACATATAAAACAGTTTAATGTAAGTCAAATTATTTAGTAATATGTATTTAAAATCAAATATATGCAGCATTTTATTTTTGGATCTATTGTCTTTAGAGGTGTAATAATGGCAATGTTATTCTAAAATTAAATAAATGGATATATCTTTTATTTCTATAGACACATGGATATTATTTATTTTATTTATCAATTTATCTATTATATTTATTTATTTATCTATCTATTTATCTATTATTTTTATTTATCTAATGCAATAAAACACATGTCATGAAATACGTCATATTAAATTTTCCCAAGCAAACAAAAATGAACATCTTTATATAATTATTTATGATAAATTGGTAGATTTTTGTCATGCATATTGATGAACACAGATATTTAAGTTATCTATTGTCAAAAGTGATAATCACCTTCATAAACACATTTAATTCCTCTGTTTTAATTCTAGGACACAATATAATTGAGTATAATCTCTCTTCTGAAAGTGTGTATCAATTAATCAATTTCTCCTCATTCTGTCTATTCTACATGTGTTTCTGGCTTCTGGAAATCATTATCTTCTTATTGTTGAAGGGCAGCCTCTTGAGATCCTAGGAAGTCACCTTAAGCAAATCTGAGCATGCTGTCTGATGGCATTTCAGATTTCCTAGATTTTATGCAGCCAGTGCATTCATGGATCTCAGTTACATTTTTCATCGTGTACTCGATACTTATTAAACAATAACTTCCTATTGTGTCCTGTCCCAAATTCCAGAATGCCACCATTCATTCTTCATTTTCTGTGATTTTTTTCACCTCTATCAACATTTATAAATGTGGCTTCATACAATATTTATCTTTTTGTGTCCCTGGATTATTTTATTAAGCAAAATGTCCTAAAATACATCCATGTTGTTACACATGTTACCATATACTTCCTTGCAGAATAATTACTTAAATAGTAAAACTTCCTGCCTGATGTTGGGGCTTCAAACATGTTCTAGGAAACAATGTAATAGCCCCATTTCCTTTCATCAGAAAGCCAAAAATCCATCCCAGCCTAAAGACCTATGCATACAGATGGTACTGAGCCCTCCTCCCAATGGAAATCCCATGTGGGGAGGAAGAATATTATATTAGTGTCATCTAAAAAAATTGCAGTAATTTCTATTAGAATATAATAGCTAAATTTGAGTTTATTAATTGGATTTAGATAGAGTAAAAACTATACATGAAACTTATAGAAAGAACGGCATGTAGAAGTGACCGTAAATATGACCTTATAGGAGTGACTTGTAATATATGTCCCAAAATTGTAGGTGTGTTAATTTAAAAAAAATCACAAAGTTTATAATATATATTATAAGGCATTTGCGCAGAAAGTAATCTAAACATTGTTATAATAAAATGTACAAATATATGTTATGGATTAAGCAAATATATTAGAATCATAGAGAACAAATTTTCCCATGAAATTTCATATGAAGACTTAGAGTATGTAATATAGGTAAATTAAGTTCAAATGAAGCAGTTATGAAGGAATAAGAAAGAAAAATCCAATTGATGAACCTCTTTCTGTTTTCAAAATAAAAAAAGTTATAGTTCAAACTGCACTGTAAAACATTTGGGATCACTCAATTGAGTAGATTTCTGTAGGAAGCAGAAATAATTTCCTTTCACAGTCTCTTCTTAGTTCTTTTACAGTCTCTTCTTAGAACAACTAACTGCCCTGTCAATTTTAGTTTTTACTGGCTTTCCTTGAAATTCAAATTCTTCTTTGAGGACACAGCTAAAACATTTATAGAAATTTGAAAAGCCTTGCTCATAAAACCGGTATGTTTCCTACAGGCTTAGGACATCAAAATGTGGTCAATGTAAATATTTCAGTACTTCAAATTTTGTGACCAATACTCAATTCTCAACATCAGCAAATATGAAAATATCCACAGCATTGCTAATTAACAAAATTGTAATATGGTTTGTGGGAATGGTGTCATGTGGTGTGTTGGGTTGTGTGTGTGTGTGTATGTGTGTGCACGTGTGATGGTGTATGTGCTATATGTGGTCTTGCATCAGCCCATAAGCAGCCCTGAGGGAAAGGTGGATAACAGAACACTTTCTACCCTGCCTTGGCAGTCTTCCTTCTGGTCTGTTATGGGGCAGAAGTATCAATACTGAGTCTTGAGCTTGTGCTCTGATTCACAGATCTCTGATCCCTTATAGGACTAGGTTTATAGGTGCTCACAGTCTTGCCCAGGTATTTTTGTGGGATCTGAAATTTCAAACTCTGGTGGTCTCAGGCTCCCTCAATCCTCCATGTTTGCAAAGAAAGTACATTTAACAACTTAGCCATACCTAGAGCCCTATTTTTGTCTATTTACTAATATGCCAATAATTATAAGATGATAATATTCAAAGTACATATTTGAATTTAGAGAAAATTTCAAACATTTTTTGCTCCTTAAATTACTTCAACCCTGAGAAAATGTTCATACTATTCCTAAATATTGCTAAGACTTTCATGCTTTTACTCTGCCTATAATCCCATTGAAGTATTTTGAAGCTTGTAGGATTTTGCTTATTTTTTATTTTTCTTTGACTTTCCTTTCAGTTATTTTCCTGTCTAAATCAAATTTTTGTGTAGGTCAGAAATTGTCCTCTGGTTTTAAATTCTTCAAACTTTCTTTTATTCTTTACATTAAGTTGAAGTGTGGCTTTAAAGTGTTTCCATTACAACCTAGAAAAGTGTTCCTGATCATGTTATGGTTTCCTAAAACAAGCTAGGTCTGTTAAACTTGGAAAATTTCTAATTCATATCACATCTGTTAAAAAATGCACTCAGTCACTTTAAATTACATATTTATTCATTACTATTTTTATAAGGTCATAAGTTGGAAAAACTCTTCTGGAATGTCATATCTAATATTATAATTCCTAGATTTTGCTCAGACTGGTAAGTACTATTCTTGTGAAGCCATTTATTTCAAATTTATATTTGCTTTGCATGTATAATTCAACACACTCCAATAACTTTGTTTCCTATACTTTATCTATATGCACTGCAAATATAGCTTTGTCATTCATTGCCTATATTGGAGAAGATGACATCTACATATTTTTATCACATATCTTATTCATCATGGTGATTCTCCACAGGATTGGTCCATTGCCTTCCATTCAGCAGTCACTGAATATTTTTTGAGCTGAATGTAATTAAATGTGGGCCTGTTGTCAGGTTTTGGGATGATGATACTGAAAGCTTTTCCTCAAAAATGTGATGAAGATAAAATGTTTATCATGGTAATATCATTTCTATGAAAATGTAGATTTTCAATCTTAGCCCAGTTGTTTTGTTAAACATGATTTTCAACCTAAGGATATATAGATCTTCCGCTTCTCTGCCTGCTTTTGAAGAGCCTCCATCTGATTCTAGACGGTGCAACTGTCTGTAGAGCCTTGGCCATAAAGTCAAATCTCCTTTTGCAATTCCTAATTCTCCAACAACGAACGGCAATATGGTGGACCTACAGAGGGGTCAACAGCATGGTCAGCCTTTTATAAGAAGAGAGGATTAGAAATATGCAATCCAAGAATAGCAATGGCTTACACATTATTCCTCATGTAAAGCTTATATTATATGGTATAATTGCTACTACCAGTGGAAATTTAAATGTAACATTATATTTGTCCTTCAAAATGACATACTATAACAATTTACCATTTGATATTGATTTACTATGCTGAATATTTGATACCATTTAAATTTTAGGAAGCATATAAATATTATAATAAAAGAGTTTCTTTTTATTAAATTCTTCAAAAAACTGATTATGTCATATAAGGTGTGGCATTGCCTCACATTTAGAAGTCTTCCTTAATGAACTGAATACTAGTATGTTTATGGGAAGCAGAACAGGGGGCAAAATGGTGAAATAATATAAAAAATGAAAGAATAAATATTTCATGTATTAAAGGTCTAGTAATTTACACAAAACTTTTATTGAATAGAGAATTCTGTTAGGTACTTAGAGGTGCTTAATGGCTAGCTTTGTATCTTCAGGTTCAGTCTGCACAGTTAACCAAAAGTGATTTGCAATTATTCAGAAAATTGTATCTATACTAAATATATGCAGATTTTTTTCTTGCCCTTACTCCCTAAAAATTTGGTATAACAACTTATAATTAGGAGCCATAAATTTTCCATGATATAACATATACAGGGGGATGTGCCTAGACCTGTATGTTATACACAAATGAACCATTTTACACAAGAGCTTTGGGCTTTCACAGTCTGTGTATGACACAAGGATCCTAGAATAAATTATCTGAGCACACTGAGGGGTGGCTGGACATACTATTACTGAAGAGCACCCTCCTGTTTGCTTCTACCTTAGATCAAAAGTGGAAATGAAAATGCTTTTAATCATAACTCAAGTAACTTCTAATGGACAATCTCAGTTTGACCATATTTATTTAATATGCTACATCTTAAAACTACTTGTGGATTAGAAAGATGGATTAGCGGTTAACTGTACTAGCCTACAAAGCATAAGGGCTCTTAATTTAACTCCCCATTGCTAATGTACAATCAGGTACATCTAGATTTCATTTGCAGAGGCAGGAGACCTATACTCATTCACTCTCTGCTTGCCTCTCTCTCTCAAATAAATAAACAGATAATATTTTTAAGAGTGCCAAAAATATCCTAAATGCCTTTGTATATGTCTGTTAGCCCAGTTTGTTCTCATGCTTTGTTGGAGAATTTATTTTACAGATGGCAGAGAAAATGGAGGAAACCTAGATCCATCAATAAAAGAAGAGACCACTGCCCACCATGAGACGTTCCACCTCTACCACATCTGCCAGGGCCCAGGAGATGTTGTAGACAAAGGCAAGTCAGAAATGCTGGTCTTATTGAGAACCTGACAAATAGCCCACTGGTGGGAATGCAAAGTTCTACAACCACTATGGAGAGCAGTCTGGAGGCTCCTGAACAGGATGGATATAGAAGTACCAGATGACACAGTTATCCCTCTACTGGACATCTCTTCCCAAGTTTCCTCACTGAAGCACAGAGACATTTGCTCAACCTTGTTTATAGCAGCTCAATTCATAATAACGAGGAATTGGAATCAACCCAAATGTCCATCACTGGATGAATGAACATCAAAGTTGTGGTACACATACACTACAGAATTCTAGGCAGCTGAAAGGAAAAATGACATAATGAAATTGAAAGAAAAATGGTTGGACTTGGACCAGATTATTCTTAGTGACCAAACACAAGAGCAGAAAGCCAAGCACTGCATATTTTCCCTTAAATGTGGTTCCTAACCATGTTAAACTGGAACATTAAATCAGTCAGTGAACAGAGTATATAAAAGGAAATGGAATGAATTTTGGGAGGAGGGCGATGGGAGGATGGGGGTGAATGGGAGGGTGGGGGGATTCAAATATTAAACTAAACTAGCTTTTATACAGTAAGCTACTGAGGAAGCTGAGGGCACCACCTGGTATGAGGGACCATGAACAGAATAGGAAGAAGCCTAAACTCAAAAATAATTGCTCAGGCCTGCATCTCCCTGTCCCAGTTTTTGGTTGCTTCCCACACTGAGCTATTGATCAAAGAGACCCAAGAGGTCCCCAAAATATGACAGACTTCTGTCAAAGCTCTTGAGTACCTGCCCCAGGCATAAGATAAGACCCTATTGCTGAAGAAATCACAAAGTGTCATCAAACAACACCAAGAGATCCTGTTAGATCCAGAGTAGCAACCAGCTCCCAGACGGTAGCATGTGTAGCATTGGAAGATGTTGCATGAGCTGCCAGGGGAAATTGATCAATGATATTTGGAGAAAGCAGAGACCACTGATATACAATATAGAACAGTTGTGACAAGAATGCTGAACCTGCGGCTATATGGAAGAGACCAGCAAGTCAAGAAATGTTCATCTGTGCAATAGTGGCACTAAACAGAGGAGGGTGATCAACGGCTTAATGATTGGCTAAGAGATTAGCTTAGTGACAAGGAACGCTTAACTGGAACTAGAATCCATGGCAAAATCCTATGATGACCAAGAAGTTGGCCTCTTGGAAATTTCCACTACAGAGAGTTGCAGAGAGGCTACACCAACTAGGAGCTAACCAAAATAGCAGTGTTGTCTCATTTAACCTATATTCATCTCACTTTCTGGTGAAGATTCTGTTTGTATTTTTCAGAAGGCAGTGAGTGAGCCAGGGACAACTCTATTCCAGTAAGAAGACATTGGATGATGGCTGACATCCTGGCAGGAGACAAACCACCCCTGGCCTTTAGACAGGGCTCAAATGAAACCTTTGAGAAAGTGAGAGACAAACAGGAGACCAATCAACACAGCAAGTCTGATAACCCATGAAAGGTCAATGGAGACAGACACCAATGATACCCAACACAACCCAGGGCAAAGGTCAAGAGATACTGAAGATCACAACAACAAAGCAGACTCAAAACTCACCCACTATGACTCAGGGGACTGAGGGGAAGAGGGGGCAGAAAGAAAGTGAGATCTATTGTGGGGGAGAATATCCAGAGACATTGACCCCCTAGGCAACGTATATACACAATAGGGAAGAAGGAAAAAAACTGTCTACCTCTGGTGCAGTTCATAACCCCTAAACTATGGACAGATTCAGAATGTGCACCGAAGAAGTACCCCAGTGGTTAGGGGACAGAGAGGAGAGCAATGGGAACACCTTCACAATATTTGGTCGTACAATGTATAAACTTATTCATAGTAAAGAAAAAAAAAATAAAGTGATTCTGTGGTGCTAAGTATATAGTTAGATGGTTAGCAAAGTGCTTGTGGAGCCTGCATGAAACTTTAAATTTGAATCTTAGCCTTGCATAAACCGTGCATGGTGTTCAGGGGAATTAGAAGTTCAAAGGTAGGATCAGGTACATAGAAAGTTTGAAGTCAGTCTGGGTTGCACCATGTCCAAGTATTATATTGAGTAAAACATCTATTTATTCAAACACATATCATTTCTCTCTGGTAAAAACCTTCAAAAATCCTTCCAGATTGGATTCTGGCAATGAGGGATCAAATGTCAAAGCATTCCTTTTACTGTTTGGAGTGAGTGAGAATGTGAGAGAGTAGCTCAGTGGCCATGTATCCTTTGTCAAAATGGAATGGTTTGTCTTTTTATAGACAGGGTCATTTACATTATTATCAATGAAGCTTTAAGGGACCTTTCTAAAATTATTCCTTATAATTGATGAGCTGTCATGGGTGGCATTATAAAGATTAAAAAGTCACAAATTGAAGATGAAAACCATTTTTTTTACAGTAGAATAAAATGTCAAAGATCATAGAGGATTTGAATTATTTTTTTATGTTTTTAATGGAGGTCAGAATTTAACGTTAATATTTTTGTGATGATCTTTATCTCAGCATTCTTTGGTTTTAAAAACAAAATGAATCAGAAAGTAATGTTAAAGAAATTTATTGGATCTTTATGTTTAGAGCATCAGAAATTGCCAGAAATTATTAGTGACTCTGTCAAGCAAACATACAGCTCATTATTTTCATGATTTTTTAAAAAAATTTCTTATATGGCTCCTTGATTTTTCATTTTGAAACAAGTGCATATGTAGCACAGCCTCAATAAACTTATGGAAATTAATATTATTAAATTAATATTTATTTTTGAATCTACTAGAGAATAAGAGTATTATAGCTATAGAAAGAATCTCAGTGGTTCTCTAGTTAAATTTATGAACACTCATTTTGATGCAGTGTTTTTGGTCCCTCTGACATATGCAGTGTTATCTCTCCTCCGTTCTTTCCATCACTTTTCCTTGTTATAATTTAAGTCATTCATATAGCGCCTGCTTTTCACTGCAAAGATCTAACTTCATCAATATTTACTTCAAAATGATTGCCAAAATTATTACCTCATTTCATAATTACCATAGAGCATAACACAAAGGGTCCACCTTGGATTCCTTAGTGATATACCTAAAACCAAATATCTTGCTTATAAAGGGTCAGGATTATCAGTAAAGACAGTGAGGGAACAGTAGAGGAATAAAATATGGAGATAAAAGAATGTTCCCTAGGGCCATTCATTTTATATGTATATTTTTATTTTCCTTTGTTACACTGAAAATTTGGGTTTGACATTCAAAATCACTTGTCCATCATAATGCATTTAATTCATAGAGTTCCGGGAAAATATTCAAGTCAAATATTTTAATTCTGGCAGAAAATTTTAATTAAAGGTTTTAACTTTGTAACAAGAAATGAAGTCTTTTTTTTTCTTTTTTTGGAATGCATGTATTACCATGATTTTTAAAAAATTATTTATTTACTTGAGACAGAGAGACCAAGAGAAAGAAAGAGGGAGAGAGTGAGTATGGGTGCACCTGGGTCGCTTGCCACTCTAAACAAACTACCCATACAGGCACCACTTTGTGCATCTTGCTTATGTGGGTCCTAGGGAACTGAACCTTGGCAGTCAGGGTTTGTAACTGCAGAGACATCTCATCAGCGCTGGCATACATATTAAAATTGGCCTCATCATAATTTAGAAATTAGTCTCAATTTTCTTACAATACAATAATAAAGTAAAAATAGATGAGGTGATGGAGATGGTTACAAGGGAAAGTTAAGTTGTGAAAAGAACCCAGGGTTTGAAGGTCTTTACCATATAATTCTGATATATACCATGATTTAATATTAAGCTAAAAATTTCATGTCATTAATTGAGTTTGACCTTGCTGGTCAAATTTAAAGAAATAAGATAAATTCTTGAATATAGTCATCTCTCAATTTCTGTGCAGGCTTTGTTCCAGCTCTCCCAAATATATCAGTTTTACATGCTCAAGCTCATATAAAACGCCAATATCTGCATGTAGACATTGAAGATTCTTGTTGGGGGGCGCAGACCCTTGGCCCCCTTCGGGTAGCCCAAGTCTCACCAGCCAGCAGGAGAAAGAGCTCCATCAGGGAGAGGTGAGGCGTACCACAGACACATGCAACCAGGAGAAATTTTGGGTAAATCTCATTTTACTCCAGTACCCAAAACCCTTTTAAAACCTGATGCTTCATTGTTTAGCCTATTTCTCTCAGGCAATACGATTCAAACCTTTTGGCAGAAGCCGATCAGCAGAGTATGGCTTTATTCCGTATTCTAAAATGTAGCTTAATGTTACTCAGTTAGGCTGGGGTCCAATGGTTTCTTCCAAATGAATGAAACCATCTCTAGTTTGTTTACATCACTAAAATGTAATTTCTATTTTTTAATTCCTTTTGTACCCTTTTTAAAAGAGAGAGTGATAAAAAATTTAAAGAGTGGTACATTTTAAGTATTTGATTGGGAGTTGTTGGAATCCACACTTAATGAAGCTAGAGAAATTGAATATCAACTGAGGCAAAGTGTCCTTTTTCACAATTCATTGACTTTTTTAAGAAAAATATTAATTTATTTGAGAGAGGAGCAGAGAGAAAGAAGGATATACAGAGAGAGAATGGGTGAGCCAGAACCTCTTGCCACTGCAAAAGAACTCCAGATTTGTGTGTGTTACTTTGTGCATCTGGCTTTGTGTTGGTACTGGAGAATTGAACCCAGACTCTCAGGCTTTGTAAGCAAGCCCCTTTAACCATCAAGCCATCTCTCCAGCCCATCATAAAATAAGTAATTAGTTCGACTAATAAAATCATGGCATCCAGATTTCCATTACACAATATTAACCGTCATATAAAGATCTACAAAAACTAAAGTAATAGCAGTGATGCAAATTTTCTAAGATATTCACATATAATGATATGCCTGAATCCATACACATATGGGAATTTTAACAAACATATTTTAAATGATGCTCTTATATTTGAAGATCAAAAATGAATCCCCAATATCCTCATCAGATTATTATAATTTATTTTTCTGTAATTCTCTATGTGTCTATTTTAATGTCACTCTAATTTTAATGATTAAAATAATTTATTAGATTCTTTCTATTTCAGATTTTATTTAGTCATACTTCAATCAAATCTAAATTGTGAAAATTAATATTCAGAAATGATCAGTTTTCTGAAACTATTTTTGATGTAATTTCTGTTTTTCTGTGATTCAAAATTATCCTTATCAGCAAGCTTAATAGCCTAATTTTCTATAATTTTATGATTAATTCTTTTCTTTTGGAGCAAAATCAGTGATTTCCTTTGGAGCAAAATCATTAATATCTATGTCTAAAACTCAGTTTGACAAATAGGCATATTTTTCTAGCTACATTTCTAGCTATGTTTCTGAAATTAAAAAAATAAACCCTTTTACTTTTAATTAATTTCAAATACTAAGGAAACATTCACTTGTGATGGATGTTAACTGCATATTGACTCCTTGGTGAGAACCATTGAGACAGCCCACAGATTTGTACAATATCCGTGATGGTCTTTTTTAAAAAGAGAGAAAGCAAAGAACAAAAGAAGCCCAGAATGTACTGTGAGCTCACCTCACACCCTGTCCCCCATCCTTAAGAAAGTTAACCATGTTGGAATATGGATCCATGAATGTACACTCTACTAGAACCCCAGATTTTGTGTGTGTGTGTGTGTGTGTGTGTGTGTGTGTGTGTGTGTGTGTGTGTGTGTGCCAGGGCACATACACAGAGGTCAGAAGATAGCCTCAAGTGTTTGTCCTCACCTTCTTTCTAGTTTAGAGGTAGAGCCTCTGGTTTATCACTCCATTACCCAGGCTATCTGCCCATCACTATATGCATTCATGGTTTTCCATAGGTTCGGCTGATGCAGACTTGGATTATGAGGAAGAGAGGAAACCTGGGTGTTCCAGAGAGATCCACCCTATCACAAGGTACAGTATGTGCAGGGTAATTACACAACCTAGAGTGATTTTTAAAAATAGAAACAAAAAGTAAAAGGAACTGGCTCCAGGCTAGATGCAAAAATTCAATGCAACATATATTTATATGTGTAGTTACAGAATTTATTGTTTCCATCATTAGAATTACTGCTTACTTAATAATTGTAAAGCTCAAATTTTATTTTTGTGTGGATGCTAACATTGTTTCCTTTTTAAGAAATCTGTGCAGCATTTGAATAAACGATCATTATTTTTGTCTTATTAAGACTTCAATGAATGATTTTACTTATTTTTTAACATTCACAGCATAATTATTTTGTTCAGTGAGTAATTGCATACCAAGCCTATAGTATAACAAGTTTTCACCTTAGTTAAGGGAACTATGGGGAATTTCTTTTAGTAATTTTTCATGCTACAGTTAGCAGAGAAAAACATCCTCAGACATTCTTTTATGTCAACATAATGACTCTCCAGGCAACACAGTGTACATGACAGACTATGGTGTCTAATCACTGAGCACAGACTATCCCTGGGACTGTAGTACTGTACTCCGTCTGTTCCATGTCAAATGATAAATGAATTGTATCTTAATAAGTAAGACCTGAATAATATTTTCATACTGCCATAAAATATAAGTATGTTGCCATGTCTATTTTCCCAATAATTATTAGAAGAGGAAAACAAAACTTTACAAATTTGATGTGATGATTAATATGATGGGAAATTGTGCTAAAATCTTGCACATATAATTAAAGAACACCAAATCTATAATTTACAAAGAAACCCTGGGTGTAAGGCTTGTGCTTAAGAAAACCATGTCCAAAAAACTCTATAAGATTCTGCATTAAGCTCTACTAAAAATTTGCTATTTTGAAATTGACGGGAAAGGACAAAAATAAATTATTTTTGTTTGCATATATGCACTGTTAATGTGTATATTGTAACAACTATAAATTATTTCATAACATGTATGTTTTCAGAATAATGCAGATTATTCAGATTATGCCATTTATATAAAAATGACTTCATCCTACTGTTATTACATGGTCTATTATTATACTTTAAATTTTCTCAAAGAAGAAAACGAGTAATTACTACAGTTTTTCACTTTTATTTGTTCATTTTATTTTTATTAATTTGACATAGTCATTACTATACATGCATGAAATAAAATAATAGACTTCAGAAAAACAGTACTCATGAAGTTGATATTCTTTTGTCATTTATTTTACATTTTTTAGGTAGGGTCTCACTCTAGCCAAAACTGATCTGGAACTCACCCTGTAGTTTCAGGCTGGCCTCACACTCAAAATGATCCTGTTACCTCTGCCTTCCCAGTGCTGGGATTAAAAGTGTGTGCCATCAGGCATATTGAAGTTGATATTCTAATAGGTATGAAGTTCAAATAAGGCTAGCTTCTCTAATGAGCCAATTAAAGAGACTCCAAATGTGTTTAATAAATAAAGGTTTATGTTTTGTATATGTTACACCTGGCAAACAGAAGAGACTTGGAGAAAGCACAGTAAGTCTGTAATGACCTAGTTTGAAAAGTCAATCATTTTGTGTACTGTCATCTAGGAGAGCAATTGGAACCCAGGGGTCTACATGGCAAAATGCCACTCCTGTCTTCACAACTCATTCATAGAAAAATTAAGCCCTGTGGAGAAAGTCAAAGATTTACATGGTCAACTAACTGTCATCACATTTACCCACAATTGTGAGGATCAAATGTGTTTTCCATTCTTCTACTTGCATATAGAACATTTTTTTCCTAAAGTGACAACAATAATCCTTTATAATTCAATCATTTTAAAGCTCAGAACAGGAAGAGACATCTCCATCACATATGAATATGATACTTCTCATGACATCAAACCGCAAGCTAAACTAGATGTGTCTACCCTTCCAAAACTCAGAAAAATAGCAGGAGTGGATGTGGAAAAAAATTAACCATTTGAACTTAATAAACTTGAGATAATAAAACAATTGGGGGTGTGCAACACTTATGATAACAGTCAGGGGTCCAGGGTCACATTGAAACATAGAGATGACAGCTTTCATGTTTAGTTTATAAACTAATTTGCATTTCTGGTAAAATTCTTGTTCACCTTCCCTGGTGTGCTCAGGAGCAGTTTTCCCTTGTTTATTATCTCGGGCCAACATGGAAAATTGCCATTCATGAAGTAAAGTAAATGTCTACATTCAGCTTACCTGTGCAACTTCTGAGAGTTATTTCAGTGTTAAGATATAATGTGTATATTTTTTCTAGGACGAAAAACAAAAACAGACAAACAAAAGAGATACCTAACAATCGACTGTCTGAAAAGGTTTCCTTAGATGTATTGTTACAGAGTGGTCCCCTGTCACAAGGACTGATCCAGAGGACCCATGGAGGAGATTATCCAGTTGAGGGGGGAGGGGAGGGCAGTGGGGAATTGGGGATAACAACTCATTGTTTGCCCACTAAATAAATGTTGTAACTCATTATGGACAATAAAAAAAAAAAAGAATGTGCTTCTGGAGGAGGAGCAGGAGAGAGAGCTTTCATGGCACTCAGCCAAAGACACAGAGCCAAGGAAAACAAGACACCAGCTCACCTGGCGCTGGCAAGACCTGAACCTGCACCTGACCAGGCCTCATCCAAGATGGCTGCAAGCAACAATTCAGAAGTGTGCTCAGCTTCTTTATCAAGTTTTCCTGGGCCTAGTACACCTAGTGGGTGGCCCCTTTTGAGTCAGTTTCTTGGGAACACCAACCAATCAACTCCCTACATTGCAGAAATGAGTTTAATGGTGAGACTCATGCCAACTGGATATGTGATCCATGTACAGGAGCCTGGTGACCTGGGTAATTCTCTCTTCTTCATCTTTGACCCTTTGTCCCATGGTTCCACATAACACTAGGCTCTCCCCTTCCAAGGGAAAAGGATTTCCTTTTGTCTGTGGATTTTTCAGTTTGTCTGCATAATTTTCAGTTTCCCTTGCTATATACATGATCTCTCTTTGATCTCTTAGGTGAGGGGGATCTTGTGACTGGCCCTCATGCTTTGCTATCTAGTGTGGTTTCTCCTTGGAGATTTCTCTATGTGAAGGTGATTCTCTTCATTCTCCCCTTTCCCTTTCCCTTGGGGAAAGGGGGAAAGCTCCTCTCTGGCTTGAGCCTTCCCCTGGATTCTAACTCATCCTAAAATAAACCTCATAATTCAAAACTTAAAATTTTCAGAGTCTGTGTTTGTTTTTCAATTTTTTGCTCATGTGGATAAGAATCCAAAAGTTGGGAATCCATGAGCCTGGAATCCGCTGATTTTTTTTTTTTTTTTATAGAATCCAATCCCTTCTCTGGACCCAAAATCCTGTGTAACTTCCTTGAATGCCATAAAGAAAATTATTTTATTTCATTTTCCATACCACTGCATAAGCCAGTGCTATATTTAAACATTTAACACCATTCTGACTGCGGCGATGTATAAATTCTTAATTGTCTGGAGGCCCAGAGAGTGAAGCAGTGAGGCAGGGATATAAAACCTCAAGTCCAGCTCTCCAGGACTGTGATGGGAATGGGAATGCATGTCTAAAGGATTTTTGATTAAAGTTCAGCTTCTTACTTAAGATTTTGGCACCTGCTGTGGGAGTTGTCACTGTGGGTGGATCAGTAGATTTTTTTTCCAGCCCTACTAAGGCGTGGAAAATATCAGTTTGAGCTCTGACTATGTATTTTTGCTGTTCATTTTTGTGGTGTCAATCTGCTATAGACCTAGGAAGGTGAGCCAGCATCCTCTGCCTAGATCCTTAAACCTGAACTAATCTGTCTCCTCCCATAAACTGCTTTTTCTGGTCTGAAAGTAACCTTAACAGAGACTGAATTCCTCTTCCTACAACCTGCTGGCGACTAGATAGTCCATCAAATGAGCCAATGTGGGACATTTCACAGTCAAACCAGAACACATACTGAGCTTTTGTTATATTGTAAACGTTGTGGAGTGGATACTTGATGAGAAATAACAAACAAAGGGAAGTGGAAATGAAGCCTAAGGCAGTATGGAAAGATTTAAAGGATGCTTTCACTGAATGAAGAGGCTCTTGTGCTATAAGTTAATTAGCTTAACATTGTACACTCAGCACTCAATGAAAAAGAAAAAAAATTAAATTTATTTATTTGCAAGCTGAGAGAGAGATAGAAGCGGGACAGAATGGGCACACCAGGCCCACCAGTCAGTGCAAAAGAACTGCAGATGCATGTGCCATTGTGCATTTGGTTTAAGTGGGTACTTGGGAATCGCACCCAGGTCCTTAGGCTGTTCAGGCAAGTGCCTTAACCACTGAGAAATGCCTCCAGCACAAGAAAATAATTATTTATTGGGTGGATGGAATTGCTATATATTTAATGCAAAACTGCTCTGACTATAATGATTTAAGTGCATTCTTACTTTTTCAGTTGTCAAAGAACACTGAAGAAGTCACAGGCATTGTTCCTACCACTCTGCTCACCCCATCGCCCACAAACCATTATCAGTGTATAGGGGGGTTTGTGGATTTTTTATTCCCTCACAATTTAAGGCTCATCCACAATGAAACCATTACAGAAGTGTGAAGTTTGTATTATAGTTTTATGCTGGTTAGAGCACGTTTCCAGAATTCATTAGGTTCTGGGTTCCATTCCAAGTAAAAAATATGTACACTATACACACACACACACACACACACACACACACACACACACACACACACACACACATATATATATATATATATATATATATATATATATATATATATATATATATATATATATATATATATATATATACATAACTGTGGCAGATGCTGTGCAATTTGTGAGATTATTAGAAATGGAGTAATATGAAATTCAGTTGATATAGCATCCATTAATTTGGATTCTGATTATTTTAAAAGAAAATCTAGAAACTATTTTTTGACTACAACATGCTTAACAACTCTGCCTACCTCATCCATGTTTGCTTACTTTTACTTTCCTCTCTATTTCCATTATTATATCATATTGCACTTCACGCAAGCTTTAGGAAGGGAAATAATTTTTCTGTCTTGTTTATTTTCCTCTCAATTTCTAGATTATATAAAAATACTTGGCATATTTGATGTGGCTAGGAAAGCTCTTGTTGAATGAACAAATTGGAACCGTTTTGTAAAATAACCAATCATCATATTAATAGCTACAACTGACATGTTCCTTGTTTAGAAATACATGAACACTGAAAATGTAGTAAAAGCCGATAGCTCACTTCCTCCTTTGGGAGGTTTGCTTGTTTACTTGTATATTTGCTTTGCCCTTTGGAACTGTGTCATAGTTTTCATCAAATAAAACAATGAAGCTATAATTTTACAACGATTTTTCTTGGAACACATCAGTAACAGATGAAATCACCATACTGTACTGAATTCTCTTCTTAGAGAAACATGTTTCTTGCGCTGTCTGACAGCACTGACCTTTGACAGTCAGCAGCAGACTGCTTCAAATAAATGATTATGTTTGACTTATTAAAACATTTCACATTCTATGTTACACTGTTTCTCTACATATTTTCAACATCTTAAGGAAAACAAAGAAGCTTAAGCTTAAAAATTTATGATTAACATAATACCCTTCAAATGCTGGGCCACATGCACAGGCATTTCTGAATTAAACTCCACTAATTAAGTCCAGATATTTTACATATCAATCCCCAGCTCTTTCACATGGAAGAAATAAAATTATGAATTAGATAAAGGTCAAGAAATGACATTATAAAATGGTTTGGAGTAATAACAACTTGTGGCATAATTCCAAAAAAAGTTACAGGTTCTCAAATCATGTCATCCAAACACCTTCCTTCCTATTACAAAATTATCAACTCTTGTGCATATTGCCATCCCTTGTACATTTAAACATGCTCCCAATCATAGGGTTAATGTGAAGTCTCATTAATCTGAATGGCTTGTAAAATATTTTGGATTAGTGAGATGGTTCCGTGACTTAAGACTCTTGCTTGTAAAGCCTGTCAACAAGGATTTGACTCTCCAGGACCCAAGTAAAGGTAGGTGCAAAAAATGGCATCTGGAGTCAGTTTTCAGTGGCAGGAGGCCCTGGCACGCCCCTTCTATCTTTCACTCTCTCGCAAATGAATTTTAAGACAGTATTTTTTCACTTATTCTGGATCCATATAGTCTATTATAATAGAAATTTTAGCAATTATATATATATATATATATATATATATTATTCCTAAAATTTCTATTAATATATATATATATATATATATATATAACGTGTCACTCATATTTGAAAACTAGACCACTGCAAAATATCAGGAGTTAAAGAATAAAATCATTTTAGTTATAATAATAATTGATCATTTAACTTTAGAAGTAAGAAAATTGATAAAATATTCTGTTATTTACAAAAGCATCTGCCAAAAAGAAAATATTAACTTACTGCCATTATACATTCATAAGTCCTTAAAACCATCATTTAATGTAATATAAAATTATACATTAGTAATTTTTCACTGTAATAATTATTTGGATAAATAAAACTAAAATGTTATCCTATCAAATTGTAGAAACTAATGGGTGCATATTTCCAAATTATGATGTATCTTATATTTACAAAATTAGAACTTGATAATATTGGAATGTATAATGTATATTCTAGCCTTCTCAAAATATTTATAATATAACTCACATAGTTTGAGAATAGCCACAATATCATGAATATTTTCTTTATTATTATATAGACAATAAGGTAAGTTTTGAAATGCTACTCCTTTGGACAAAATTAACATGATCTGTTTTTTTTTTTGTTTCTTGCAATAACATGCTCTTTCAATCTACATTTTTTACCTGTTAACTTCCCAGTAAAAATGTGTTCTTTAATTATCCAAGGTCACCTCTAAAGTTAACTAATTTTATTTTGAAATTTCTTTTCAAATAACCACATTTATTGAATATCCTTATACAGAGAAACACACAATAAGAAAACCAAGGTGTCTCTAGGTCATTCTTCTCATATTTCTTCTCTTCTTGGTAAAACATTTCAACCTCTTCACCCAAAAGGACTGATATTGAGCGTGGTGCAATTCAAATTTGTACTTATGAATTTAAAAAGGCTATTTAGTCTGGTAGTAACTATTAATCAAAGATAAGATTTCTGTATGCCAGTGATGTCAGAGCCAACTTCCTAATATGACAAAACTCATGTTCAGACAGCAGCTGGGAGAGAAGCAGTAATTGAACATATTTAAAAATCCACCCCATGTACTGAACAGATTTCATTGTCTGCTTTGTTTAAGGTCCACTGAGTTGTGAAATGGTTGCTTCATTCACACAGATGTTAATATCTCCAGGCCTTTCTCTGGCTTCCTAGCTTCTCATTTACATATCCTCAGTAAGTTGGGTGTTCGTGAAGTGAAATCCTGCCACTTGTAGCTACTTTTTTGGTATAATAAAGCCTGTTCAGGACAAAATATAAGTGACTGTAATTATAGCTCATTAAGGCTTAAGAAGAAAAATAACAGGAACATAGCCATGGGTGTTCAGTCACTGGCGCGTCATTAGTTCCTTTACTGCCTAAGCACCTGAGCTGATGAATATAAATGACTGGTGCACATGCAGATTAGAAAGTTTCCTACCCTGTCTTTTCTTCTCTACGAAAACAGCATCACATGAGGTTATTAAATATTGATGCTGTGAGAGTGAAATTTTGTTTTCCGGAGAATTAAACTATATTTTTATAAGCTTAATGCACTGTCCATATAGTTATCATTGCTATACAATTTCCAACTGGTTAAAATTCATTTGATTAAGTTAGAAAACATGTGAATTCTAGATCAAGGGATACAAAGACACAGACTCATGGTTTCACATTTGGAATGATGTTTTCTATTCTGAAGAAGCTAACCACACACATTGCCTTACTTGCTACATCTTTCAAGCAGCTGGAAGATGGCACACCAAGCTGTTGTCTCTGTGCCTAGTCAATTATAGACTACAATGACTCTGGTCGCAAGGAGACCTGCTCAGTCCTGGCATTCATCACTGCAT
>PVHP010000819.1:84842-126031 GCA_004024765.1 Zapus hudsonius | reverse complement strand
TGATTGAATGGCTGTGGTTATAGGTCCCTTGTTCATCTGTCATTGTCTGCTGGGTTCCCTATGGATCCTCCCCGATATGACTGTGGTGGCTCCTCTCTTGCCAGGATCTCAGCCATCGGCCTACGGTTGGTTGGTAGGGTTAGATGGGCCACAGCTCTCTCGTTGCATCCTGAAAAACACAAACACATTTGGCTTATCCTGAGTTGGTTGAATGGTTGTGGCTATGGGTCCCTTGTTCATCCCGTCCTTCTCTGCAGGGTTTCATATGGATCCTCCACAATATGACTGTGGTGGCTCATCTCTTGACATGATCTCATCTTTTTGCCTGCTGTCGGGTGGTAGGGTTATATGGGCCACAGCTCACTCACTATATCCTGAAAAATAAACACAATCTCCATCGGAGAGTGAGAACAGTATAGGTTAACAAATATACACCATTCTGAATTACCTAGTTTCTATTTTTACAAATACGTTTATTTTGAGACTATTTTTTTTTTTTGCCAATTTCCCTAGTTTTGTCTTATCTGCTAGAATGCTATATTTTGCTGCAATCCCAACTTGGAATTTTGTCTTGTCTTTGGCTCAAGTCAGCCAGCTTTCTGCACAATGTATGTCTCATCAGCTCTAAGGGGCTCTGGTCCCCCAAAGTTGTGACCTAGACAACATATAACAGCTTCCATGTTCCTGGAAAAGAAATCCCAGCCTCCTCTTACACATGATCCCTGGAGAAACACAGCAATGTCCTAATTAGTTCCAAATAACACATCCCACTATCAATGATCTTCCTCGAGGATTGTCTTGGTTTCCCAGCTTTCCTAGGGTTGAGAAAGAGTCCAATCCGAGGATCCACTGCTTCCTGCTGATTAGAGACAGTGCAGTCTGCACTCTCAGCTAGAATACCTAAATCAGCGAGTCTTGGCTTTGCCACCAAGTATGTAGCCCTGGTTTCCATGAGCAAGAGCGCTGGGCCCTGAAGCTCCCTTTACGCTTTGTGATTGTCAACTCTCGGAATCCTTTCAACTCTCTCTGTTTAGTTTCAGCAAATTAAAGCTGTACGGCCCCCACCATTGAGTGCTCGTCATACACCATGCAAATTGTTCACCACCTTAAATGCATTATTCCATCTGACGCTGGCCACGAAGCGATGGTGGGGCCTCTTCTCCACAAATGACAGATTCACAGGTCTTGGAAAATGGTAGTAATATGTCCACCTGCTGAGTCCTCATCCCAGACGGGTCACGGACTGTTGCCCTCACCTGACAAATATGCCTATTTAATCCCGATTGGGAGGGTTTAGAGGGAAGAAACTCACTTGGGCTATATTATTTTGAAGTTTAGTATTTTGAGAGTATTTTGTTAGATGAAAACAGAGGGGTGTCATTCATCTGTGGCAACAGAGAACAGACTGAGACAATAAATCCATGGCTGATATCTTTTAAGTCAGCCTCAGCCTCTGCTAGCAGCAATGAGGAGAGAGGTAGTCAAAACAGAGAGGAAGATAAAAGGATGTTAACTAGAAAGGCCCCACACTTTGTACAAAGCCTCCTTAAATTCTTACAGGGATGATGAGGTGAGTTTATTATTCCCATTGAGCAGATAAAGAAAATGAAATTCCGGGAGTTTGAGAATTGGTCACTTATTGCCACTGGTCAAGGGCCCAGCTGAAATGTGAACAGTCGACTCCTTTTTGCACATTGCTTTGGGAAAATTCATTGAGGGTGGCCAGAGATTTCAGAGACTAAGCAACCAGATAGGTGTTTGTTAATGCCAATGTTCTGTCAAGTTGCAGTGAAATAGAAGAGGAAATATTTCTTTATAAGCTAGTCCTTCTCTGACTACTGGCTGAGCTAAGATCACGCAGGTCTAGCCCAGCCCAGCTCAGCAGGAAGAAATGTTTCTTGTTCAACGGCTGCTCCAATGGAAGGGAAGAGATGGGGATGTAAGGGGAACTGAGATGTCAGCAAGTACGCCAGAGGAAGCCAAGGAGCAAGCCTGTGCTGAGCAAGCCATTTCGGAGAAGGAAGGAACTGGACTCTCTTTCTCTTTGACTCCATCTTTGAAGAGCACTTGCTTAAGAAGAAGCAGGTGGTCACTACAGAAGGGGACAATTGACTCTCTTGACCCACCACACAATGACCATGAAATGCCATGCTGGCTCTCAAGAATCAAACGCTTGCCAATTCCTTCCAGATCAATCTGCTGGTCATTCAGCTTCTTATGGGTCGATCGTTAATACTGGGGAATTTTGTGGTAGTGTGGCTCCTATTAGCAAAACTAGTGGAAACTAGTTACAAAGACCATTGGGGTGCCAGTTTGGGTGAACTAAGGGGTGGACATTCCAGGGATTCATAACAAATGTCTGCTAAGTGAATGAGACTAGGGACCTCTCAGAGTTCAAGTTAGGAAGTGAAGGGCATCATTCTCTAATCTACTTTAAATGCTCACCTCTCTGCAAGGTCACTAGAAGTGAGTCTCGTGGTAGAACTGAGCTTTGACATCTCCTGGGGTACATTTCTTCTTCAACTAAGAGAAGGAGCTGACCATAGCAGGGGACAGAGCTCCTCCTGGTCACTCACAGCTCTGAAAGTATGTCCTGGGGTACCTGGAGCACTGAATTTGGTGTTGACCTTACTGACAATCCAAAGAGAGGAAGAGAGGCCAGTTCTTGGTCCATCTTCTCCCAATCCATGTGCCCTCCACAAGGATGGGCTGCAGGCAGGGAGAGCACCCTGCCAGACATCCTCTCAGGACTTGCCACGAGAACCCTCGCATTAAAAGGACAGGATACAGGGCTGAAGGTAGCTTAGTGGTAGAGCTCTAGCCTAGCATGCACACAGCTCTGGGTTCAAATCCCAACACCACTAAAAAAGATAGGCTAAGCCAACTGCCTCATCTTTTGCAGGGATTCCTAACCTGCAAAAGAGAAGCAATGGGGTTGGGGGGATTAAAAAGGGAAGAAAAAGGGAGAAGGGAGAGCAAAAATGGCTAGAACGAGTAGTACTGGTCTTTACATAAACAGGTGATAGAAGCTGATAATAGCAATGACAAAATTTAGAAAATGAAAACACTGCTCCATAGATTTCTAGACTAACAGACTACCTTGGCAGCAACTCGGGCTGATAAACAAGAGGGATTAGACACATATACAGGCAGCCACTTCAATGTTTCCGTGCATATTACGATGACACTGGTCTGTTTACATCAACCTGTTGTCCTTCCCCAGCTCCACTCCCCCCTCCCCAGCCCTGGCAGCAGAAGCAGTGGTGGACACACCGAGAGGAGGCTGTGCCGGGTTGAGGCTGACAGGTAGCTTTTTCAGAAAGACAAGTTACCCTTGACTAGATGCAGATGGCCCCATGAAAAATGAACTCTGCCAGTAGATGCTGCCTTTATCAGCTGCAGAAGTTCAGCAGGGACGAGACTTGCCCATCCCTGGCCAGCTGGAGTGAGCCTCTGGTTTTAGCACTGTATCACTGAGTGTCCTAATGAACTATTCTAAGTGGCTGGAGCCTACATGTATCTGCTTCTGGCCATGCATCCTGGGACTTTGGGGCATGGTACCTACCATGCCTGGAATTGTGTCCTGCCCCAAGGGGTCAGCAAGGAATGCTGGCGACAGGAGAAGGACATGAATCCTACCAAGACTTAAGTGCCTTAGACTTAAGTACACCTCCCAGGGCTATCATACCCCAATCCTGGGCCATCCTCTTGACTGCTAGTTGTGGTGGAGCATGCTCAGGAAAGGTCCAGCGGTCCTGCACAGCAGGGCATGCCCCACAACCAGTAGGTATCCTCAGACTGGAGTAGCAGCATGTGAAAATGCCATTAACTTCCCCTGTTACATGAGGCACTGAGGGAGGACCTTCACCTCATTTAATCTACACAACTGCCCAATGAGGCAGGTATTATGGCACCATGAACAAGCTGACAATTAGGCAAACCTCTCCAGCATTGTGACACTGATGTCTTTGTCTGCTATCTGTTGCTATAAAAGAAAAACTACCTTATGCTGGAGAGTTTACAAATAAACGCTTATTTGGCTCATGGTCCTAGAGGCTAAGTCCAAAAGCATGGTGCTGATGTCTGGTAAGGGCCACGTTGTAACAGCAGAGGACACGGACAATAGCCAGGGGAAAACTTGGATCTCTCTTGCTCTCCTAATAAAGCCACCAATGTGTGCTGGGGAATCCACCCTCACGGCCTCTTCTAACCCCAGCTATATCACAAGCCTCACCTGCAAATGCCATGGACAAATGAATTTGGGGACTAGGTTTCTAATCACCTGTTTATATAAGGACCATTCAATACTACAGGAATTGGGAAGGAGAGATGAATTTTGGCTTTGAATCTTAGAATCCCCTGAGATTTATGTGTTGAGGGCTTAGTGACAGCTGGTGGTACTATTGAAGAGATGAGGACCTCATGGGAGGAAGTTGGTTCTTCAGGGCTATTGGAGCCCCTGTTTCTTCCTGTCTCCCTTTGCTTCCTGACCACTGTGAAGTGAACAGGCCTCTATATTACTTGCTTTCTCATTGCTTAGACAAAATAGCAGAAGCAATTTAAGGAAGGAAAGGACTTAATATGGTTTACAGTTTCAAGGAATATATTCCATCATGGCGGGGAAGGTATGGTGACAGGAGTGGGAAGCTGGATTGTCAGATGAGCAAGCAGAGAGTGAACAGGAAGAAGTGGGGCCTAGCTATAAAACATCCAGGACCTCTCCCTTGATCCACTTCCTCCAGGAAGTTTCCACCTCCTGAATGTTCTAGAACCTTCCCAAACAATACACTCAGCTTGGCAATAACTTCAAATACATGAGCCTATGGGGGACATTTTACATTCAAACCACACCAGCCTCTTTTTTAGTATTTTGTTTATTTATTTATGTATTTATTTATTTGCAATCAGAAACAGAAAGAGAGAGGGAAGGAGGGAAAGACAGAGAATGGACACACCAGGGCCTTTAGCCACTGCAAATGAATTCCAGATGCATGCACCACTTTGTGCATCCAGCTTAATGTGAGTGCGGGGGAATCAAAACTGGGTCATTAGTCTTTGCAGGCAAGTGCCTCGACCTCTAGGCCATCTCCCAGCCCATGGGTCATACACTCTTGCTGTGATGTATCATGTAGCTACAGCTTCAGGGCCAAGCAACCATGGACTGAAACCTCTGCAAGCATGAAGCAAAATAAAATTTTTCCCGTATTAAGCTGACCATCTCAGATACTTTGTCACAGTGACAAAAGCTAATAGAAAAGAAAACATGGCACCTGGTAAGTGGCAGATCCCACTTCTGCTCTCAGCAGAGCCTTTATCTTAACAGGGCAAATATGGAGGGACATGTACAAAATAAGACGAAGTATCTTGACATTTGGCCTTAGATGGTATCTTGGTCTGTTTTCTGCTGCTAACAGATTCCTTGAGACTGGGTAATTTATAAAGATCAGAAATCTACTGGCTCACAATTCTGGATGCTCAGAAGTCCATAATCAAAGGACCACATTGGTGGGGGCCCGCTTGCTTCATCAGAACATGGTGGAGGGCATCACAGGGTGAGAAAGAACAAAAGACCAGACTCGAAGTCCATCATCTTCATCCATGGGGACTAAGACCTCATGCTCCATGCACTGGTCTGAAGCCACACCTTTTAACACTTCTGCACTGGGGATTCACTTTCCGACACATGCTTTTGGAGGACACGGTCAAACCTTAGCAGATCATCAGATCAACAAGTAAGGTTTTCAGTTGCAAACACAATACAGGGACTTCATGGAGAAGACCATAGCTAGAGAGATGAATCTACCCACATGGATTAAAAATGATTGCTATATGCTCATTTAATAACTCAGTTTGGAAGTTTTAATTATCACTGCTTTGGGCTGAAACCTTATTCTGCTGGAACCAGCAACTAATGATGCTGGTCTCCCAGGGCCTGAGTCAGCCTAGAAACTCATTTTGATTCTTGCTACTTTGCCTCTTGCAGAAACAGACCAGATGACAAAGGTGTGCCTGCACCAAGGCCTTCCTCGCTGGAAAGTGGAAGCCAGCAGGAGGCATTTCGATGGGTTCAGAGAAGACCTTTATATGAAGGATGCCACAGGACAATTGGGGTAGGGTCTGGGCATGATCATCCCAGCCAGTCCCACCTGTCACAGATGTCTCTGAGGTGACACAGAAGTGTCCTGGAGGTGTGGAGCTCTGTCCTCCAAGTATGACATGACTGCTGCAATCTTGCTATTGGAGCACTGTGATCACCTACACGACATCTCACAATGTTGGGCCCACTGACATTCCCTCATGAAATGTGGAAGGGCTTAGGAGCTCATGAGGTGTTTCATGAAGTATATGAAGCCCGTCCCTTCCCCAAGGATACATGGGTGGCTAATGATTGCTGATTGTTTCAAGGAACTCTTGTGTGTGTGTGTGTGTGTGTGTGTGTGTGTGTGTGTGTTGTCACTGCCCATAAGACACCCATGCTCCTGTAAGTACCTCCCATTGAACTCATTGGTTCACCAAGATATACTTGGGGAGAGCTGTTGCTGTAGTCTATCTTTATGTCTTACCTAGATGTTTGTTCAACTGGCCAAAGGAAAAATCACACAACACTTGGAGCTCAAAGATGGACTTGATAGAACCAAAGATGAGTTGTCTGCCTAGAGGGAAAGTCAGGGTGGAAAGTCCATGGGAGAAATTCTGGTGGACTCGCCTTCCTCTGTGTCTTGATGAGTGTGACGCAGAGAGGTGCCTCTTACAATATGTTACAATCCTTGAAAGGAGCGTTTATGAAATGGGATTGTAAAGACACTGTTGCAGCAATTGCATTGCCCCTGATGGGCGAGGAGACATAGAACTGGGGCTCAGCTGTGGGCCTCAAAGGAACTTGTCCTTGTAAGGGAGGAGCTACAAGAAGCAGCAGACAGGTGGGGAGCATCCTCCATCTTCATTTCTGATTTGGCAGATAAATGACATAAAGGATAGACGAGGGGCTGAAGAGATTGCTCAGTGGTTAAAGCACTTGCCTGCAAAGCCTAATCACCCCTTTACGGTAAAGCCAGGTGACAAAGTGGCACATGCATCTGGAGTTTGTTTGCAGTGGCTGGAGGCTCTGGCACACCCATTCTCTCTGTCTCTTTTCTCTCTATCTCTCACTGCTTAAAAATAAATATTTTTAAAAAGAGAGGATGAGTTGGAGGCATTTGCTTGCCATTTCTTATGGCTGGGAGGGGATATAAGGAAAAGAGAATACAAGTCAAATTCGTGCTATAAAACCCTTCCTGGGATCCAAAAACTTGGAACCTAAGGGAAGATGTGAGCAGAGAGAAGTGAGGGAAATGAGGTAGAAATGACAGTGAGTGTGATGGCATGAGGATTAGTTTTCATTATCAATTTGACTGCATTTGCAATCACCTAGGAAACACACCTCAGGCTTTCAGTGAGAGTTTTTCAGAAAGGGTTAACGGAGGAGGAAATACATACTTGAATGTGGGCAGCACCATTCCACGTGCTGTGGGTCCCAGGATGAATAAAAAGGAAAAAATAAAAAAGCACGAGCACCAGCATTCACTTCTCTCTGCTTCCTGCCTGCAGACACTAGGTGACCAGCTGCCGTGCACTCCCACCACTAGGCATCCCTACCCTGATGGACTGTGTCCTCTCAAACTGTGAGCCAAAATAAACCTTTTCTTCCTCAAGTTGCTTCTGTCAGGTATTTTGTCACAGCAACAAGAATAGGTAAGAGACCTGGGAATGAAAGAACGGGTGTGTGATGACTGGTTCATGAGGCTGCAGAGGACTGGGTTGACGAGTCCTTTAAGTTAAGGGTTGGGGAGATGGCTCCATGGATAAAGTGCTTGCTGACTAAGCCTGAGTGTCTGCTTTCAGGTCCTCAGACCCCATGACAAAATCAGGACATCATGCTGGGAGGGGAGTTTATATCCCCAGCATGCAGAAGAGATGGGAGGTGGAGAGAGGAGAATTGCCGGGAAGCTTGTGGGCCAGACAGCCTGGCGTATGCAGCTGTGAACAAGATGACAGATCCCACTTCAACGAGATGGAAGGCAAGGATCAATACCCCAAGGTTGTCCATGACATGCATGTGTCTGCGCATACATGCACACGCATGTGCACACACGCACTGCAAAATATTTTTTATAAAAAAGGAACTTAATTCAGCAGAGACCTTGAGTCTTGTAACTTTTGTAACTTTGCTAAACCCCGTGGTAGGTCATGACTTTTATGAGGTTTAAACCAGCATATAAATGGGGTTCATAAAGTGCTAAAACAGTTGAGAGGGATCGAGCAAAGGGGAAACAGACACCAGGAGCACTGGGCCAATCCCAAGCAAACGTGGCAAGCGTTCTGAGGAAAATAATTGATTAAAGGCTAAATTCAGTGCTTATGAGCGTCTGGAGGTTTTTTAAGTCTTAACAACAGTTCATCCATGGATTAGAAGAGGTCCAGGTGATCTCCATTGTCGAGGAAGATCCCTAAGCTGCTTCCCTAACTGGGTGGTTCTAAGCTCACAGGAGTGAATGTTAGAGCCCTGCTGGACATTCGGGTCTCATGGAGGATTCGCTATCCTACTGCCTTCCAACAGCCCCATCCTTGGCCCTGAGCCCTTTCAAGGCTGCCCTGACAGAGGTGAGCAGAGGGACTAGCCGGGGATTGGGTCAGCAAACAGAACCATTATGTCTGACCACTAGCAGATCTTTCAAGATTCTTAACAACTTCCTCTGGAGCCTTATAGTCCCTGGCTAAAAAGTGACAGCATCTTGTCTCCACATGGTGGTATGAGAATCTACCTTGGAATACAGTCTGTGCTGTCTACCCGGTGAGCTCAAGGGCATGTCCACAAGAGGTAAATTCTACCTCACAGCCTGGTACTGGAGTGAAGGTTCTGCTTCCCCTCCCCCACTAGGCAGAGATTTGCTCTAGCCCAGGCTGAAAGGCAGGCTGCACCCTCATCAAGTGATAAAGGCCACTGACATGGATTATTACATCTGCAGAGCCAGAAGTCAAGGCCAAAGACACCACTGAAGACTCCCCAGCTTTCTTTATTTGAATGCTAAGGACTCAGACACGTCTTACAAAAATGAAGACTGTCTGCTAAGAAGAGGGTCAACTCTGTCCTTGGTGACATATCCAGACGATTCTTCACCTCCCACCCTGACTATAAGACTAACTTCTTCCTGTGACATCTCCTCCAAAGCAGATGCTTTCTTTAAGAAATATTTTATTTATTAGAGAGAGAGAAGCAGACAGAGAGAGAAAGAAGCAGAGAGAAAGAATGGCACACCAGGGCCTCCAGCCACTGCCAACTCCAGACACGTGTGCCACCTTGTGCATCTGGCTTGATGTGAGTCCTGGGAAATCAAGCTCAGGTCCTTCTGCTTTGCAGGCAAATGCCTTAACCACTTAGCATCTCTCCAGCCTGCAGGATGCTTTTTAACGGTGATCATTGACCTTGAACTTTCAAAATGTGTTTCTCAGTTTCCCCCTTTTATCCCTGTCAGGCTAACATTATGAGATGATATTTCTTGAATTCCGGTATTTAATATAAAACATTGAATGAAGACATCTTTAGCAAACAGGGTGTACAACGAATGGGGACATTGCTGATCCTGCCTACCATGTCTTTCTTTGGGCATGCAATAGGCACCCCAGTGTGCTAGCAAGGAATAAGCAGGGTGACTATGGCATTCTCTGGGCACTCCTGCTCTTCTGGCTTGGGGTCCAACAAGTCCCTAAAGTCAGAGATAAATGCAGTGCCTTGTTTTCCTCATCTGCAAAATGGGGGTCCTTCTTAGGCAGAGAACACATGTGCCGTGGCTCTGGTCTATGCACAGATCAATACTGGCACACATGCTTGCTTGCTACCATCACTTAAGCAACTCCATTTTCCAAAGTCCTAGAGAGGAGTGCTGGAAGTGTGGTGCAGGTTCACATGGGGGTCAGGCCCTGTCAGACAGAAGCCCCTCTTCCTATCCGACCTCCCTGACATCCACACTTCATTCCTCATCTTTCTTCCTGGACTTGTCTTCCTCTTTCTAGTCCTCTGTCTTCTCCAGAACCCTGACTGCTCTCTCAGTGGGCCCTGGAGTCCACACATCAGACCATCCTTCTCCACACTGTCAGCATCCTCAATGCTCCTGAGACCCTGTGATCGGGGAAAGCCACTTGTTCCAACCATCACTCCATCACATGTATCCCTCATCCGCCCTTCCCAGGACGTCATTCTTCAATCCTCGCCTCCTGCCTGTCTCCTCAGCTCACATTTCAAGTTTGCTCTGCTGCAGCTACTGATGTCTGTCTGCCAGCTGTCTGTGTGAGGCTTCCACTCATAATGGCTTGATTTCCAGCCTGTACTCAAGAGGCACTGCCTTCCAAAACCTTTTCCTCAGGAGTGCCTTTGCCTCCATGCCACAGCCTCTGACACCAGAAGAGGATGAAAACCTGGCTGCTGGCCTTGCTTCCTGGGGGCTGCTCTGGGGGCTTCTGTTTGCTATCTGCCTCTCTCTCCTTCTACAGGCCAGTTTGAGAGCTAACCGAACCAGTGTTTTGCTTGAAAACAGAGAAAAACCCAGAGCCTTCTGCAGAAGCCACTCTTTTCTCAGAATGGTGTCAAGTAAGACTGGAAACCCATCTCCAGGTATGTTATCAATGTGAATGCTTTTAGTTATCGACTTGCCAGTTTCTAGCAAAGGATTATTTGACAAGAGAGAGAAGGACTAGGTCTTCCTGTCATCCATGGGGTTTGTTCTCCTTATGCATTCACCTCAGAACTTCCTCCAAGCCACTCTGCCTGCTCAGACACTTAGACGCCGTTTATTCAGAAGGGTGGGTTGATAATTCCTTGGTCAAGCACTTCCCCCTTCTCAGTTGGTGACAATCTATCTGATAAAGTGACCTCTCAGATGCCAGGATTCTTCAAATTGGGGCCAGATAGTTCTTTGGGGGGGGGGAGTAGGGGGCTGTGCAAGGTGGCTGGCTGAACAGCATCTCTGGCCTCAAGCCACTAGGGGCCAGTAGTACTTCTGTCATGATGGTCACATGACTCCAGCCTTGGCTGAATATTACCAAAGGGAGCAAAATCCCCCCACCCCCGCCACACACACACCTCCAGTTGAGAGCCATCGTAGTACACATGCGTGTATATACATACACACTTCTTCAGGACGCACTGGCTAGGCCAAGTTCAGAACTGGGCACATACATTTTTTAAGTCACTGATCTGGAGGTCATTGCCTTGGCCTTCAGTACTCAAGGGAGCTACCCAAGTGTTTCCTAGTAGGGGCAGGACATGAGGACTCGCTGCAGCCAGTGAGGCTGCTGGATCCCACAGAGAGATCCTCCTTAAAGTCATTGATCCCAGTTTGCAGATGTTGGCATGCAGGGTGTCAGGAAGACATGGCCAGAAAACGTGACTGGGAGATGTGCAGGTGTGGCACTCTGTCACTGTTGGTATTGAGTGACCAGGTTTGGAAACTTACCTCCTCATGGATGGCTTCACTGACCGCCTTCTGCAGGAAAGTCCTGACCTGCAGCCCCAGCAGAGAGCCCAGGGCATCTTCACGGCCAACCCCAAGGGCTGGCAGGGTTTAGTACCATCCTGGGATTGTCAAGTGTGAGCCTCACCGTCACCCTTCCACCCTTTTCAGCACATATTTACTGAGCCCACCCTGGAGATCCTTGCTAACACATGCAGTCCACAGCCCAACAGTGTGTTGTTGGGGGGGGTGCCTGGGAGGTGGTTAGAATGCAGATGTCCAGGCCCTGCCCTAGAACTTCAACAGAAATTACCTCCTCAGGTGATAACTCTGGACATTAAAGTCAATTGGGAAGGCCTCCCATAAACAACACCAGAAAGGGGCAACATTTCCCCTCTGGAAACACATCCTGGTCGGGAAGATGTGACCGACAGACACGAAATGTCAGAGCAGAGTGAGGGTGTACATCAAGCATGTTGATAGCAAATGAATATAAAAGACCAAGACCAAGCCCTCCCACAGGCCCCTGAGACTCCATTCTTTCATCTCTAAGAGGGAATCGCCTTCCAGCATGGTCTGTCCTAAAGCTCCACACAGAAGGTAGGAAAGCACCACATTGCTACGAGGCACTGTTTGACGTTATGTAACTCGGAGGTCTGAGGATGCCTGGAGTGCTGTGGGAAGAAGAAACCTAGTCACCTGAGGAGGCTGGAAGTACAGAGCCAGAGGCTACATGACTCTCCACCAGGCACTACCCTAAAGCGAGATGAGAAAACCTCCAGCCCTGACCAACACCCCCTGACTCCTGACAACCTATGCATAGAAGGTTCAGAAATGTGATTTGTGTCACCTGGTGCTGTACAAATGACACAAAGCAAGCAGGCGTGGTCTTTGTGGCGAGGCTGTCGAGAAGCCCAAGTGTTGCAAAACTGCACTCTGGCTTGAGATGCAGGAGGCTGGAACTGACATGTGAGAGGCCAGCAGGCCGTGGACGGAAAGGAAGCAGCAGGCGACTTCCTGGGTAATCGTTTTACTAGAAAATTCTTAGAAGCCTTTGATGTAAACTAGATGTTTTTGTTATTTTTTTTATTGTCCATAATGAGTTACATTGTTTAGTGGGCCAACAATGAGTTGTTCTCCCCAATTCCCCGTTGCCCCCCTTCCCCATCCCCAGTCAGCTGGATATCCTCCTCTGTGGGCCGTCTGGATCAGTCTTTGTGGTAGGGGACCATGGATAGCCCAGTCTTCAGCCGGGTTCTCCTGACCCAAGTGTGTTGTTACTGAGGGGTGCCATGCT
This sequence comes from Zapus hudsonius, assembly GCA_004024765.1. Taxonomy (NCBI): domain Eukaryota; kingdom Metazoa; phylum Chordata; class Mammalia; order Rodentia; family Dipodidae; genus Zapus; species Zapus hudsonius. The sequence continues at coordinate 113,248 of PVHP010000819.1, read as the reverse complement.
TCTGAAATTCTCCCCCACCATGGCTCTCACAATCTTTCTGCCCCCTCTTCCGCTCAGTTCCCTGAGTCGTGGTGGGTGGGTATGCTTTAATGTTGTAAGCTTAGGGGTTTTTTTGTCGAGAATCATTGGTTTCTGTCTCACTGGCTTATCCTGAGTTGATTGAATGGTAAACAGAGAGAGAGAGAGAGAGAGAGAGAGAGAGAGAGAGAGAGAGAATGGGCACACCAGGGCCTCCATCAACTACAAACTCCAGATGCATGTGACACTTTGTGCATCTGGCTTTACGGGGGTACTGGGGAATCGAACCCAGGCTGTAAGGCTTTACAGGCAAAAGCCATCTCTCCAGCCTCCCTCCCCACCTTTTCTTTTTCATTTAATCCTCACCACCACTCTTGTGAAGGAAAGACTCTTGTTCCCATTTCACAGATAAAGAAACTGTAGGCTTGGGATTTAAACGCAGGTCACTCTCCTTCCCAAGGTCCTGCAAGCCGTGCTACGGTAAATGACTCTCTGGTCTTCTCTGAGCAGTGGAAACAATGTGTTGTGAACTCTGCTCCCTGACTCACTGATGTTGCCCTGAGCTTCTCCAGAGAAATGCTGTCTTCTGTCAGGAAAAGATAAAAATGGCAATGCACATGAGTCACCATCCTCGCTATAATTAACGGTGATGCAAGAGCCAGATGCAGAGTAAGAAGGGCCTACCGACCCCACTTTTAGGCTGCCCAACTCTGTGCTCATTTCAGCACTGAAACGAGTCTCTGCTGCTGAACTTTGGTCTGCTTGAGCCGCTGAAATAAAGAAATGAAGCTGGGATGCAGGGCCCCGCACCAAATTAATCTCCTTATTTCCAAATGGAAAAGGATACATAGAACCATAAAGAGTTTCTAGTCTACAGACAGCATAGCCGTTTGCTTTCCCACTGCGCTGCCTGCCATGTCCAAGCAGCTCTCCACCTGCTTCTAAGTGCTGCTGTGTTCAGTGCTGGGCTTTCGCCCTGCTAAGCCCAGGGAGGTGTCTGTCTGTGAACTTTCCGAAAACACTAACCCTCTTCTCTTTGGTTGCTCTAGAAGTGATGTCATGACAATCTGCTTAAAATAAACCCTATGCCACAATGCCCATCACAGCATGGGCTCACCATTGGCAGAAGCATGTGGCACACTCCTGCTTCAAGGACACCCCACTTTCTGAAGCCTGTAGTCAGGACCTGGACAGGCTAGCCAGCAGCTGTCCATGCTGTTGGCCTCTGATTACCTGTTTAAAAGCTTGGCTGGTCCCAAGATCTGAACATGATGGAACCTTGAACTTTTTGAGTAGACTTTAATTAGGATCAAAGTGAAAAATGCAGGTTACATTTTTAGTGTTATCAATACACTGTAAGATCAACACCAAACAGTGATGCATCTAATATTTATACATTTCCTAAGTTTAGTTGTCAAAGAGGAAGTTGTTATCAGATATATAATATATATATTTACACAATAAATTCAAGCAACAGTAAATAATAAACTCCTTCCCTTAAAAACAACACACACACATATACACACACTCATCTACATGCACACCTTTAAACAATGGATTTCCAACAGTACATCTCATTTGTTCACATATATTTGTAGACCCAAAGACACTTAAGTTACTCAAAAACAGTCTTATTTATCAGAGAAGGCCCTGGACCAGCCCTTATTATCATTTAAATTCACTTTAATTTTTACAACTTGAAGCCACATGGCCTGGGGGGTCTGTGCACACTCTAAGGACACCCCGAATGACCAAAATGAATTCCACTCCCTTTGTGTTAGGGGATAAGTACATCTCTGGAGAGGCACCTGATTATAATAACTCAAGTAAAAGAAAAATTAAAAAACAAAATCATCTCAGATCCTCACACAGTTTCATAAGAGTATCGTGTTACAGTTAACACCGAGCAGTGAGATTCTTTAAGATTTCTATACAGAGGTACTGGTTAGTTCCAATTCTTTATTCAGTCACTTGAAATGAATGAGTTTTAAAAGTCATCTAGTAGAACTATATCCTGCCTTCCGGGTTAGCAGCCGCCTGACCTCCGGAATGCTGGACGGAACTCACCCCCAATACCTTACTTTCTGATTTATTTCTTTGCTTGGTGCTGTTAATAAATGGAAACCATGACAAAGTTTACATTAGCAGACACATACACATGCCCGGACTATAAATATTCCATGATGGAAAGTGCTACAATCACTCCATTCCTAGTAAAAATAAGCATAAACGGAGAAGGGGCGAGAGACATGATCAACAATGGTTCTTCTTACAGTGGAAAAGCCAGACCAAACAGCGACAGGCTTTCAACTAACTGGACACTGTTAGCCGCTTCTCCAGGCCTGTGCGTCAACTGAAAGTGGGCAGAGCACAGACCAACTCATCCGGGCAAACATGGCAGGGTCCAGTCAGACAGGTATCTTGTATCTTGGAAACTGAAGATCCACAACCATGTCCTTTGTAGGTGAATGAGGAATTTCATAATCAGATTTGAAAGTAGTTCACACACTGTCCTGCCTGGGACACAGAACTGTCCCCTGGGTTGGACCCCTCAAAGCGCCAGCTGGAGTTTGGTCATGTTTCTCTGGTGCATGTTGTGATGACGAACTAATTCGTCTGACCGGGCAAATTTTTTCTGACAACTGGGCCATCGACAGCTGAAGGGCTTTTCACCTGTTGGCACAATTGCCAGTCAGAGACACTCACAGCAGAGTCACTGGGCGCAGGTTCAACTATCAAAGGCCCACATTAAATCACAAGGCACCCACCCACTCCTCCCCAGACTCCCATAGGTCTTTCCCTAAACTAAACAATTGGCTTTTCACAGGCAGCCTGGGATTGGCAGCCCCTCTGGGGGCTTTAAGAATGGAAATAGTATAAGAATTAATCCAACTATTCTTAAAAGACTTGGGAAATGGGAGGGAAGGACTGAGTCTAGTTCATGGAGATCCCTTGGCAATTCATAGAAAACACTGGATTCATCTCTACTGTCAGAAACTGAGAATATTGCCTGCAGCTGTCTGTGTGAGGACCTGAGCTGCAAGGACTGTCCAGCAGTATAACTGTGACTGGAGCTTTTGTATCGCTATACTATGTAGGTATTTTTAAAGAAATCATGGATGCCTGTTTGCATCTTTACCATAAAGTACTACCCAGAGCATGAGCTCTGTCGTATGGAAGATTCTAATTAAGGCGTCGGTCTGCCAGATGGTCAAGGCTATGAGACCTAAGAGCCACTCTCATTAAGGACAGTAAGACAGTACGTGGCTCTGATTCAATGCTATTCTTGTTCTATGCCAGACTGTATATAGTATGTCATGTATTGCTCACAACAGTCCCATGAGAAAATGTCAGCCCCATTCTACAGTGAGGCTAGACAGTTGGTGAGGACAGACCTGGTAAGACTCAAATCCAGGCTTATCTAATTCCAAAGCCTGTGCTCACTGCTGCCTTACACTCTGGAGCCTTCCAGAGGCAAACGCCACAGGGGTCAAGCCCTCTGGCACCTGGAGGGTCTGCCCAGGCTACTCCTCATCTCACTGGCATATGCCCCAAGGGCGTGGTATTCTGAGGCCAGATTGGAGGAGATCAAGTACGGAATCAGTCTTCTGGTGACACGGGTCACCTTGGACATGCAGGGACAGTGGCAATTCTTTCCCCAGACTTTGAGTGAAAATTAAAGAAAGATGTCAAAAGTACCCCAGGAAGGGGAAAGGTACCCCCATCTGGCCAACAACAGGGGTACAGATGCCTTGACAGTGTCTTTAATTAGCCTGTGTGGGCTGAGGACCGGGGACTTCCCTGGGGGCTTACAATGGCCTGCATTTCTTCACCTCCCACTCACAGCTCCTGATCCGGCTCCTGCTTCCCATCCCCACCTCCTAAAGACACATCCCAACCCTTTCTCCTGTGGGTCTTCTCAGTGGCACTTAACTTAGCCAACTTTGGCTCTCTTCTCGCTTGCCTGACACCTCCCTGAGCTCATGCCCTTCCTCCAACAAAGAAGACAGAGGCTGACGGGCAGGGAACAGTCACAACTTGGTTTGCCACTTACTGGTTTGGGACCTCAGACAAACTATTTAATCACTACCTGCCAGACTCCTCATCTGGGCAAATAGGATAAATGTGCCTACCCTCTTCCTCTCATAAGGATGCCGTCTATGTCCTGCTTCCCAGCAGAAGATAGACAGAACAGGTGGTGCTGCTTTCACTAGGAATCCCACCAGTCTCTGGATAGCAAAATCCTCCAGCAGCCAGTAGATATGTAAATGTCGCCTCCTTCTCTCTACTAGTATGAAGGAAATACTATTCACATGCTTGTGTTAGTCTGGCTGGCACCACGAACGCTCATGGGGCATTAACTCTAAGTTGAATAAGAAGTACATTCTCCAAACAGGGTTATGACATATGGGCTCTAGAGAAAATAGCATTTCTGCTATACTGTAAGGTTGATTATCCTATCAAACAGTGATGAAAGTGTGATGCCACAAACAGGGCACAGTAGGGACCCACCTCCATCTTTCGTGTTCATGATGGACCCTGCACACTCCTCTACCGCACCCCTCTCTGCTTGGTGTGTCCCCCTCCTTCACTTTGCAAAACCTACTTTTGTCATTTAGAAGAGTCATGCATTGTTCTTTCTCTAAACCCATTCTAAACCCAGAACTCTGACATGAGTCCTTTCTAATTTTTCTCATCACAAACAACTTTATTCAACAGTAGTTTTAAAAAATAACGAAAAAGAAATGTGAAGAAAAGTTTACGCACTTGTTTTACCTGTATGAGTCCTGGTGTGGGTCTTCAGGTGGTCGGACCGGGAGAACTTTCGCTGACAAGTTTTACACTGGAATGGTTTCACACCTAGATGGACAGAGAAGTTCTAGCCTCGGACCTAACAGTGCGGGGCACGGGGAGACCCACAGGCCAGTGGCTTGCTGGCGGTGGTGACGGAGCCCGGCACATCCAGCCACACCTGCAGTGTCTGCATCTGTCTGGTCCCTGGAGCCAGCAGAAAGTACCTGACTCTTCGTGGGAGCCTCCAGGGTCTGTCTCTGACTTAGGAACAACCTTGCCTTGGCCACAACTCCTACTTTCTCTCCAGGAGCCAAGTCTCAGCTGCTCTAGAGACTGGAAGGAAGCGAATTGTGTGGTACAAGCTGATTTCTGCTTTCCACTACCCTTGTTTCTGATCTAACCTCAGTGGGTCTCGAGCCAGCTGCTGTGGGATCTCACTAAAGCTGTGGTTCATAGGAGAGATGTGAGCTGTTTTCTCTTCTTTTCTCCCCCCCCCTTTTTTTTAAAGAAAAGTCTCCAGTGGGGGGGGGACTATCAACAGATGGGTAACTACTCATCCATGTTCAACAAAGAAGACAGTCACAAATTCACCCCTAACCCAACTGAATGTGACTGCTGGCGAGAGAAGTGAACCCACAAACCTGTGTGCCTCCTTTGGTGCCTTTTGAGCTGGTCTGAACGGGAAAACCTTCTCTCACAGTCCTTGAAGTCACACTGGTATGGTTTCTCACCTTAGGGAAGACATATTGCATTTGAGTACAATACTTGAAATATGATTTCCTCAAAGGTAACCTTCCCTGATGTGGCTGAAGGGATCCCAAAGCACTTCAGAGAAACTCACTGTGGGAGTGCTGTGCACTTCTCAGCCGATAACAAGCCCTCCTGTATGCATGTCCACAGACACAGGGCAGGAGGAACAAAGGCGCTCTGACACTTACAATGCTGCTGGGTGAGGCACAGTTTCTTCAATGTGAAATGAGACCAGCAATGTGACAAGGATTCATGAACAGATCAGACCAGGCCAACCATGTAAAGGGTGCAGCTGGTGCCTAGCACAAAGGTAGCGCTCCAAAATGATCAGCAGGAAATAATCAGACAAGCCAAAACCAAAGAAAATTTAACTCCTGGGCTGCATCTGGGGCAGAATTCTGAGATAGATGTGCCTTGAGGCTGGTCTTGTGAAGGAAGTGTTCTATGTTTTATAGCCTGAAGATTTGATGTTCTCTGCTACTGACTTCTTGTTCTTGAGTCGAGCGTAAATTACTCCAAGGCTGTGAGATGCCCCAATTAAACCAGGAGCTAAAGCATTTAGCAAGATTGCAGTGTCCCTTTATCAGACGCAAGTTAGCAGTAGGATTGTGCAACCCTCACCCCCCAGAAGGGAGGGCTCCACCCTGGTCTTCCGCAAAGAAAGTTCAGCCAAGCACTGGGAACCAAGCCCCTGGAGTACACAGAGCATCTGCAGCCTTCGAGCAGGCCACCCTGAGGTCAGGTGGGCAGTCCCCCGCTGCTCCCAATTACCTTTCCTGACTTAGTTTCTGATGCTGTCTTGTGCTGCTGCTATAGCTGACTCATCATTCATTCCCTCCTTCCATGACACCCTTCATCCTAATGTCCACACTCCTTCCCCACTATGCAAACTCATCACCCATACCCCTTCCTCTGCCATGCCTATGTTAAGGTTTGAATGTGAAATGCTCCCCATAGGCACATGGGTTTGGACACATGGTGCCCAGTTTGTGGCTGCTTCGGAAGGTTGTAGAACCTTCAGAATGTATGGCCTAGCTGGAAGAATTGGGCCACAGGGGCAAAAGAGGGGTGGATCTTGAGATCCACTTCTGGCCCCAGTCTCCTTGTGCTTCTTGGTTCTGGAAAGGTGAACAGACAGCTCGTGCTCCTGCTGCCACAGCCACAAGCCCCTCCCACACCACGCCTGGTGGATTGCACCATCAGATCTTGGACCAACATAAATCCTTCCTCCTTAAGTTGCTTCTGGTCGGAAGAGGAAAGGAGCTAACACAGTTTGCTTGGAAACTTCAAGGCCAAGTTGAAACCCCTTCCTTCTCTCATCACAATTGATTCCAGAACATCTAATGTAAAAAGCCATTATCTAGGCAGGCATGGTGGCTCACACCTTCAATCCCAGCTCTCAGGACTCAGTAGGTAGGGGTAGGAGGATTGCAGTAAGACTACATAGTGAATTCCAGGTCAGGCTTGGCTAGAGAAAGACCTTACCTTGAAAAAAATAAATTGAAAATAAAAAGCATTATCTCAGCCTGCTTTCTTGCAGGGGTGGAAAATCCCCAGCCCTTGGAAGCTGGGGCAAGAGACATCTCTCAGGTACTTATACCCAGCCCTGTGCCTTCCACCTTGGCGCTATAGCTTTGAGGAGACAGTGCTCCCAGTTCTGTGCAGCCTTACTTCTTCTGCCTGCCCTGACCAGTCTTTCATGGTTAGCCCAAGTCTTTCTGGTGCCAGAAACTTCTGATGCCTCTAGCTCAAAATCATCCAGATTTAGTCAATGGTCATGGACTTTCCTCTCCCCTTCATCTGTGTCTGTCCTAGCTCCCCAGTGGACCATATGCTCTTTGAGAAGAAAGAGCATTGTGACTTGGGGTTAAAATGCAACAGTTGGAGTCCTGCTTCTACTGCATCCTCCATCTTGATTGCTGTTTTCTGTGTAAAAATCAAATCAGATAATACATGTAGGCAGCCCAGCACAGAAAACAACAACAACAACAACCACAACTTGATGTATTACTCTGTACTGTTCTTATAAAAATCCTCTACTCCTTCAGGAAGGAGCTGTAGATAGGATAAACGCCAATCTGCCTGCTTATCTTACACAAGGATGGGGAACCTGGATACCTGGCTTGTTGCTTAGCTCTATGAAGCCATCTAACCTTCACTGAATTCTAAGTGCCTCTTTCCCCATACAACTTCCTAGAGCCCTTGCATTTTTCCAGACAGAATTGAACTTTATCAGTTTTCTTATACCCTTCATAAATCCTTTTTAAATGATCCCATTTGGGGAAATATGTAGAAATGGTGCTCTCATAATAGCCTCAAAATCTGTGGTCCCCTGAGTGCATATTCAAGTCGATGACAGAACTGTATCTTCTAGAAGCATTGAGTTAGCAAAGTCTTATGTTGTAGTGCTCTGAATGTAGCTTGCTATCTTTCCCAGCTTCCCAGCACCAGCCAACAGACACCATGACATGACAGTACTCATAGCCTGAAGCTGTCCCTCGGTTGTGCAAAGACCACTGTAGGAGGGTCTCAAGCACACTCCTAACCTGCAAGATTTGATGTTCACATTGGACATGGTCAATAACAAGACAAGGCAATGCCCCTTGTCCCAGACTCAGACTCCTTGACCTGGAGACAAACCAGTTCTCTTTGGCATATCATCAAAACTATCATCATTTCTTTGTTCTTAAAGATTAAGATTAATGACAAAAGTTAGACCACGGGCATCTTTCCATTCCTAGGTGGGCTGGTTATTACTAACCCAAATGGTTAGTTCTTCTTTGGGACTATCCTTCAAATTTCCTCATGACCCTGCCCATCAATCTCTCAGAGTCACCTGACTGTCCTGTCACAGGCTTCGCCTTCCCTCGAGAGATGCTAGGAGTCCTATAGTAGTAACATTACCATTTAGTCAGCCCTGGAGACTTAGGGTCCCATGCTAGATGCTTTCTAGCTATAACCCTTTTAGTTTGATTTAATTGAACCTAGGAACATCCATTGTACAACACAGACATCATCATCTTCCTTGTTCTCTGCGAAGCCAATAAGAGTTCAGAGGGATGTTGAGTAACTTTCCTAAGGCCCAATCAGTTGATGATAAAGGCAGCAATCAAACACATGTCACTTTGATTCCATGATATTCACTTCCGACCACTCTGCTCTGTCTTTCCTGAAGACAGTTTACCAATTTCTTTAACAAAGGAAGGGTAATCAGGATGCAAACATCTCTTCGGTCTCTTTTCATTACCTTGGCCCGACCTGTGAAAGCAGGGCCTACTTTCCACCCCAGAAGTCCCTTGTGTCTCGAGCAGTGTGAAAGCCCAGGGTAGGAGCGAGCTCTTGATTTAGGCTTAGTCAAGGCTGGACAAGGACACACTTACCAGTGTGCTTCCGGCTGTGCATCTGTAAGTGGGACAGCTTAAAATATCTCTTATTGCATCCCGGGTAAGCACACATGAAGGGGCGTTTCTCACTGGTCTCAGATGCCGACCGGACAAGAGTTGGAGCTACCCCAGGCACACGCCTCACATCCTGCAAACCAAGTGCAAGAGGAACAGAGGTTTTAAGGTGAACATTCATGAGAAATTGATCGCTGAAATATACTCAAAGAAAGGATGGTAGATACAAATGAGATGTAAAACAATTCCCCTTCACTTGCTAGATGCCTGTGGCAGTCATCACTAATGGATGATAGACGAGGATATTCTATAATGCAATGTTCTGATATTATTAGTACGGATCCACCAGAATTGGGATTTGAAATGATACCTCTTTGGGGTCCCTGACACAGAGTCTCTGGAGGAGAAATGGTGCCTAGAACAGCTTCCCATCCATCCTGTCTCTTAGAATCTCTACCTGAAGCAGTGAGGCCTGGAATCCCAGAGTCCCTGATTCTCTCTGTTCCTTCCAAACTGGAGACATGACCACATACCATGAGCCCGATTTTAAAAGGATGAGGAAGGTTTTACTAGCACAAACATGAGGCTAGAACTTCTATGTGTAAAGAAATCACAGAGAAGAAGTCCCTGGACTAAGTAAGGGGTTCTGTCTGTGAGCACTTGGACTCACCAGAACATGGTGTAGCCAGTGACACCTGACAACCCTGGTATCCGTCTGCCTGGTGTGCACTTGACGTGTATTTTCCAAGGCCCCAATTGGTGCCCTTTATCTGGTGGGAATTCCAAGCACCCTTCTTGCCCTGAGGCTCAGAGAGGGCCAGTACCCGAGAGAACACTGACACAGTCCCTGTGGTTCTTCCTCATTCACATCCACACTGCAGTGCTGCAATGACCTAAGTTATACTGACAGGTCATAGTGTATGCACTGTCAATGGACGGCCAGGAGCACGACAGAGGAGGTAAGTGAAGCATTACCTCTCCAGGGTGAAGTTTACTAGAGGCCTGACAGTGGGTCGGAGAAATGGTCTTAGTGGGAAATAAGGCAAAAAAGACCCCTTTCACCTCTTTCCACCCATCCTAGAAGAGACAGGGAAACTGGACACAGAAAGGAGTTGTGACGTGTCAGGCAGCACACTGGGGACGGATGCCGATGACTCTTTCTGACCTTCCTTCAGATCACCACATTTCTGTGACCTTGACGTTTATTTCTCACATGAAGTCAAGCTCCTTGCCCACCATCACACGGGGACCTTGCCCTCACACGACTTATTTCCAGGGTGCTGACTGTTCTGGTGAGAGCACCTAGATGCTCCTCTTATTCACTGATTCATGCTTGTGAGTCACAAGTGGGAGTCCTTGGTAACAGTGGTCCTGTCTCCCCAAAAGAGTCTCTGTGGAGGGGGCCTTCCGTGAGTGGACTGCATTCTCTGAGGCACCCTTCCCTCTCCCTGGAGACTTCTCCCTCCTTTGACCTGTCCCGTGTTTCCCCCAAAGAAGCTATATTATTGAAAACCTGGAGTCAGATAAAACGTACATTGTAAGCCTCACCCCAACACTTCCTAGCTACATGATCTCGAATAAATCACCTTTCTTCTCTGGACTTCATTTTCTCCAACTACAAGGTGTACTGAAAATTATGTCAGGGAAGAAAGGCTGTGTGTAGGAACCATATGGTTAATTAAAAGAAGTCCGTGTGAAAAATGATACATGTAGTGCGTGACATTCTGAGCAGAGAGGAGTGGTTGTCGGGAAGGGGGATGTAATAAGTGGAATACAGAGCACTTTCCAGGTGGTAACCTTACACCAGATGACACTACAGACAGAGACTTGGCATTCTGCGTCTATCCACACCTACAGAGCACAACGAGGCCAGTGACTCGGGACTTTAGGTAACAATAATATAGCAATACTGGCTCGTCCATTGTAGCAAGTGTACTATACCAATATAAGATGTTAATAACAGGAAAAAACTGCATGAAGATGGGGCAGGAAGGCAGGCTGTAGGAACTCTTCTGTGTAATTTTTATGTAAACCTAGAACTCACATAAAGCACATTTTTAAAGTCCACTCTTGGCACAAAAAAGGTGTCCATCCATAGGTAAGATTGCTGCTGTTTTGTTATTATCAATATTTGGCAAGACAGTGCTTTTGGGCACAATACAGATCAGATCTTAGAAGCCAAGAATCCAGGTGAGTAATTTAAATGCAATTGACTCTAACACAAGAACTTTGCAGCCATCCTGGTACAGGAAGAATGGATGAGACTCGGATGGGGGGGCATCTTAGTTGGAGCTGGGCAAGAGGTTACATCTCTGGGGAAGAAGAAAGCTCTTTACCAACCTTATGAAAGAGGAGGGGCTCCCTGAAGTAAAGACTTGCCAGGGCCAGCTGGTCCTCCAGAAAGGAGCTCCCAAGGAAGGAGGCTTTGGGTCAGGGATCCCATACTTACCTGAATGCCTCGGAAGACACCGTGGGTGTGTATTCTGTACTGGGCACCACACAGGATGGGGGTGGTGTGGTTCTCGCTCTCATATCCTGTGCCGTGGCTGTAAACACACAAGAGGAGCCAAGGCTCAGGCTCATCCATAGCCTCCTTTGGGTAAGATTTTTAAAGCTCGTGGGACAAAAACAGCTGAGCTTCTTTTTTTACTTTAATCTCCTTCCATGAGGCTGCTCTGGAGCAGCGCTCTGCAAAAGCTGAGTCCATTCAATTCCTGTCACCACCAGGCAGTCCTCTTTCACTCTAAGATTCCTACAGGGTTACCAACGTGGTCTGCTCTGTGCTCAGACAAATCAGGAAAAGCCACAGCGACAGGATCTCATCCCAGGCAAGTTGCTAACCATCTGAGCAGTGGTTGACAGCATTAGTATCTCAGGAATGAACAGAATGCTTCGAGCTTCCCGTGAAATGCCCTGGAGTTTTGTCGGCACCTCATGACTCAGATTTTACCAGATAGCACCAACAAAGTGATGACACTTCTAAGAGGAGACGTTACATCCTCAGAACTGGGGGTTACACATCTGCAGCCCCACTCAACTTAAGATCAGTCTTCCAGATCAACTTAACTTGGTGGCACTGGATAATCTTCCTCCAGTATCAGACGACTATGCCCCCTAGGCAGTGCCGAGGCTATCTGGAGCCTGGAAGTGCGGGCTGAGGGATGGAAGGGTTAGAAGAAACACTTTAGGGGCTGGAGAGATGGCTCCATGAGTAAAGTGATTACCTCACAAGCACGAGGGCCTGAGTTCATCCCTAGGACACATGAAAAATCCAGGAGTGATGATCAGTGCCTGTTATCCCAGGGCTGGGAAGGTGGAGACAGGAGGATTCTTGGAGTTCATTGGCCAGCTAATCTACTCTAATTGGTGAGCTCTAGGCCAATGAGAGACCCTGTCTCTAAAAGAAGTGGATGGTGTACCTGAGGATGACACCGGAGATTGTCCTCAGGACCACACACGCATGTACCAGCACACATGCATTGACACACATATGAACACCATACACACACCATACATATAGGTAAAAAGAAGATATAAAAGGAAAAACACGACTAGAAAGGGGTGGATGGCCTGCTCTGAAATGCTCTCTCCTTAAGGCACAAGGCTGGCATCTGTCGTGCATTGGTTTTATTTACAATCCAGCCAGGGTAGGTGTTCTCACCCACATTGGCAGCATATTAGAACTACATTGAGAGGGCTTCAGAGATTGCTCAGTGGTTAAGGTGCTTGCCTGCAAAGCCTAATAATGTAGGTTCAATTCCCCAGTAGCCTCGTAAATCCAGATGCACAAAGTGGCTCATGCACCTGGAGCTTGTTTGCTGTGGCGGGAGGCCCTGGATCACCCATTCTCTCTGTCTGTCTCTCTTCTCTCTATCTCTCTCTGCTTAAAAGTAAATAAATAAAAATATTTTTTAAAAATAATTACATTGAGAATCACTGTGGGATGATGATGAAACAGCTTTCATGAACCATCTCTACAAAAGGATACAGCAGCCTTGGGAAATGCCTGGAGACCTCTCAAAAGATTAGACCTAAAGTTACCATATTATCCAAAAATCCAAGAGAAATAAAAACATGACCGCCAAAGAAAAGGAACTTGTAGACACTGTTCACTAGCAGCATTATTTATTCCTAGAAGCCAGAAGCTAAAATCAATCCAAATGTTGATAAGCTGAGAGAATAAATAAAATGCATTTTAATTATACAACGAAATCATTTGGCAAAAATAAAGACTAAGTCGTCATGATAAGTAGAAGAAGAAAGTCACAAAAGACCACATACTGCATAAGTCAACTTACATGAAATGTCCAGAGTAAGCAAATCTATAAAAAGTAAGTTTGTGGTTATTGAAATTGCCCTGAAAGTGTGGGAATGTGACAGGTTAGAGTGACTGGGACCCAAAATAACCAGGAGTGTCCTTGAACTTGTACTTTCAGGCAGGCTCCACTCATCTATGCCTGACCCCTCCCCTTGAGTGGGAGGTGTTTCTTACTAGAGTTCAAGCCTAATCCTGAAACTGATTGGTCAAAGATAGACCAACCAGCTGTCTCTCTGATTTACCAAGCCCAGGCCATATAAGTCACCTCAAACAGGAAGTTTCTCTCTTTCTTCCACGTGGCCTGTGAGCAGAAGGACATCTGAATCTCCAGGCTCCAGCCCTTGGGTGAGGGGCTTGTTTTTTTCCCGTGAACCTTTTTTTCCCTCGTGATGGGAGCCTTCTGATATCTTTCCTTCTTCTGCTTATCTGGCTGAGCAGCACAGATTTTATAGATATGTGGCTGGAACCTCTCCCGTGTGGCCTCTCCACACTAGTGGCTGGAGATTTCAGAAACTTCCCATTTTCTTTTAAATAAAGTCTCCCACTATACCTTATCCTCTGGTGGTCTATAATTTTAATCCTTTAATTTTATAGACAAGAATTCGGGTACTCCTTGAGTTCTGAGGTGCATTGGAAGTAGCTGGGTACTCTTTAAGTTCTAACAGCTCTCCTGTTACAGGAATGGTCGTATACACAAGTCTGTGACTACTATAACCCACTGCAGTGTCCACTCTCAGTGGATGTACTGGATGGCATGTAGAATCAATAAAGCTGCTTCTCATGTTTTTATAGCAAGCTAGGCATGATGTGTGTGCCCGTCATTCTAGCACTTGGAGGACCAGGAGTTCAAAGACAGTCTGGGCTACTTGAGACACTTTCTCAGAAATAATACTAATAATTTTGTATCAGCAGTTTAAAAAATCCTACAAGTAAAATTAACTGAGCTTTGGGGATGAGATTCTCTGTTCTCTGCCTCTGTTATTCTATCAGTTTGGTGGTCTGTGAAGACAGGTGACCTAGCGGATCAGTCTACTCTTTGATGGGTATGGGGAAGGCCTGGGGCTGACTCATCCCTCATTCCCCAGGGGAGAGAATTCCTGGAAGGGAGAAATGTCTGTCAAGACAAGTGCAATGTCCACAGAGCCTGAGGCCACAGCTGCTGGGGGGGGGGACTTCATGCTTATTTCTGGATCCAGGCATTCTACAGAGTTGTGTCCGTCTCTTTACATAGCTAGGAGATGGGTGACCTACTATACATTATCTCCATGTCCATTTCAAATGATTTTCAACATATTTTTATTGGGACAAGCAGTCCAAATATACAAAAATTGAAGAGAAACACCAGAGAGCACTTGTCTGTTTCTTTTTATGCATGTATACATGTGGGTACATATACATGTGTCTATATGCATGTAGTGTTCAGAGGACAACCTTAAGTATGACTCTCCTCAGGCACCATCCACCACCATTTGAAAGGGTCTCTCACTGGCCTGGAGCTTGCCAAGTAGAGTAGACTGGCTGGCCAGGGAGCCTCAGGGATACAGCCGTGGCTACCTCCCCAGCACTAAGATTACAAATTTGGGCCATCACATTCAGCTTTTTTATCCTGGATTCTGGGGATTGAACACACTTTACTCACTGAGCCATCTCCCCAGCCCCTCAGGACCTGCCTTTCTGACCCTCAAAACGTGCTTGCCAGGAAAGCTAGGCCCTGACTGCCTCTGGCTATCATATTCCACAGACAGTGCGGGGGGAAAGAGAGTGGGTTTCAGGGCTATATAGTAGCAGAGATCACGTGGTCAGAATGGGGCAGCAGGCACTGTGTCTCAAAGGCTCAGCTGGTGTATGGAGCCAAAATATGCTTTCTAGAGCATGATTGGAGATCTGAAGTATTTTCAAATTCTGCCATGCAGGATTAATTTAGAATATATCATGATAGCTGTTCTCTAGGTTCCTGGAGGTTCAGAGTGGGGAATATAGAAAACAAATTTTCATCAACATACTTGTCCCAGTGACAAGAAGTGTTGTGTCACTTAAAGGTACAATAATGATCCTCACAGCTTGATATAAGCCAGCAAACAAAAGAAGCCACCAGCAGCAAGACTAAACCTGCCAGCTCTATCACAATAAGAAAAACAGCTGCCCCCTGCCTATTGATTCTCGAATCCACGCTGAGGAAAGCCTATAAGCCAGCATGCTTCCCAGCATGGTCTTAGATCACCAAGCAGGACACATGGGCATTTAATTAGTAACACCAGCAAGCTGGTGGTCCTGGAATTACTGCGAAGTAGAAAGTACCTTTGAAGGTGATCTGCATCTTCCCCATTCAAAGTAGGCAACTTTTAGATGGTTGGACTAGTTTTCAAGGCAGTCCATTTCAGTTGGCTTTGGTTGTTAGGAAAGGCCTTCCCAAACCAAGATGAAATCTCTCCCTTATTCCTGCCTTCGGGTGAATTGTAGAAGGAGTTCAATTCCTATTGTGTCACACCCATCTCTGTATAGATCCTTCCTACACACTCTAACCTTAGTGACTACAGCAGGGATGGAGGGAACTGTGGTAGTTTGAATGTATGCCCTCATGGAATCAGGTGTTTTATTAAAATTGAGTTTGCAGCTTTAACCCCTAGCAGGCAGGCTCCTCCTGGAGGGGCGGTGGTCACTGAGGGCAGATCTGAATTCCAGCCTAGAGGTATACAGAGAGGTTTTGAGCTCTGGCTCTGCTTGCTTGTGGTGCTGGCTGTTTGGTGGTGACTCTCTGTTTAGATTTGTTTGTGAATGGGAGCCAGCTTCTTCTGCCATTTGATGGAACTTCCCTTGGATCTGTAAGCTTGAAATCAATCCCTTCCTCCCATAAACTGTGTCTGGTTTGGATGTTCATCCCAGCAATGTGAAACTGTTGACAACTGACCCATAACCCTTCACCAGATGGACTGAGTCTAATTCCTCTTCCATGTTACAACCTTTCAAGTACTAGAATATAGTCCCATAGATTCCAGAGCTGTGTCCTCTAGACTAGGATGAGGTGAACTGGCATCTTGATTCCTTTACCATGCCATTGCTCTCTTCCCCAGTTCTGTTCATGTTGTTAAGTCCTTAAAGTGACCAAGTAGAAGCTGCAATGCTGCACAATGTAGGAAGAAAGCAGGTGTACATCCAAAAGCCTTCAGAATCAGGACGGTAGCATAAGTGCTTGAGACTGGAGAGGACTCCTGAACAGATTGCTCTCAAATCTTTCTACAACGATGTGCTGCCCAAGCACAATACTGTTCATCTGGCCCCCAAGGCCAGCACACATGCCTTGGGCACTTGTTTGGGCTTCTGGGCTGTGTGTGAACAGAGCTCTGCTTTTAGTACATCTAAGAGCAACTAACTGCCCAGAACTCTAGTCATAGCATAGCACCCTTCCTCAGTGGAAGCAAATCTCCAACTCCTGACCCCCATGTCACCCCCGGTGTGAACAGAGGCAGGTATCCATAACCCCAAACTTACAGACATGACTGTTGTAGCATGGAATTTGGTCCTACAAACTTATTTTTCAAATCCTATCTGATTTCTTTCAATGAGTCATTTCCAAAGGATGAAAAATTTCTGACTCTGAATTTAGCTTCTAATAGATTTGACTCCATCCCCTTCTCAAGTCATCTTGCCATATAAGAAGCACCTTCCTGAGTTTTCATTTAAAAATTGCTCTTTTGGGCTGGAGGGATGGCTAAGGCGCTTCCTTGCAAAGCCCAACAACCTGAGTTTGATTCCCCAGAACCTATGTAAAACTGGATGCACAAATTGGTGCATGCATCTGGAGTTCGTTTGTAGTGGCTAGAGGCCCTGGCACAGCCATTTTCTGTCTGTCTCTCTTCTATCTATCTCTGCTTGCAAATAAATAAAAGTATTTTGTTTTAAAAAAAAAAAAAAGATGCTCCTCCCAGGACATTCAGGAAGTGATGGTAGGATTCTAGAAGGTTTATCTGTGAGGCAACCTGAGAGAGACCATCCCAGAGAAGTCAGCCATGTGACAGAGAAGTCATCATAGAGGTTAACTCAAGACAAGAAGGTGATGGGGGCCGTTGAGACAGCAGCTATGGCTGAGGCCCAGCTGTTGGCTTAGATGGTTAAGTGCAGTCAAGTTTTACACAAGAGAACCATCCTAAACATATCTAGAGACTCTGCTATGGATGAACCAATCCAAAGTGAGGGTAGAACTCCTAGAGGTCTGAACCATAAAGCCTTCCAAGAATAGAGAGTTTACCAGCTGGATTAAAAAAAATTTTAAGGCCAAAGATACACATTCCAAACAAAGAATACAGATCACTGTACAGTTGTGGGATGAAAAAGAATAATAATAAGCCAGAGATACAGAATGATAACACTTATGAAGCTGAAACCAAAAAGAAAGTTCTAGAACAGAGACAGAAGATGTCATTATTCATGGGGCCAATGAACTAGAAGCCGAAACATTCTTCAGAGTAGAAATGTGTGTAATGGCTTCGTTAACCTTCCAACACAGGTAACGAGAAGGAAGTGAAAGGAAGCCGGCATGACGCAGAGCAAGGCGCATGAGTTCAACCTGAGTAAGTGTGGACTTTCAAGGTCAGGAATGGGAGCTTTATAAAAATGTTTGTGTTTGTTGCCGGTCAAACTTCCTTTGGAGAGATAAGATACTTGAGTCATCCAAATGACAGAGGGGAGGGTCTGAGGATGGAGATTTAAGGTGAGCTGTGATTGGACAGCTGTGGTCCAGGTGGGCTTGGCACAGGCAGGGAGGGTGTGGGAGCAGAGGCTCCGGGTGAAGTGACTGCTTCTCCCAGGGTGACAGTGCCTTGGGTTTTACTGTTCAGCTAGCTACCAGTTGTCCATTTAGTCCCTAGTTCCCTACCATCTCCACAGAACATCAGAAACAACTATCCAGAACTTTTTACAATAAGAATTCACCATATTAATTCACTCTAGCCTGGTAAGCCTACCACCGAAAGAACTCGACAGGCATATGACTTGTGTGTGACTAACAAGCTTTGGCTCCTCATGAACCTGTTTTCTTCCCTGCTTACACTGAAGGGTCTGGCTGAAAAGCTTTCCCAGGAACTCATGCTAATCTCACCATTCTGCAGTTTCCTGAATCCACTGGGCTTTTTTCTTCTTCTCCTCTTCCTCCTCTTCCCTCTCTTCCTCCTTCTACTTCTTCTGTTTTCTCTTCCTCTTCCTCCTTCTCTCCCTCCCTCCCCCCCCCCCCCCCGCTTCCTCTTTCTTCTTCTTCCTTGAATTTCAAGACCTGTCCCAACGTTGCTGTCCCCTCTCTTATTCATCATGAATTTCCAGAGTATTGGCCTAGTGGGCAAATCATTTTAGGACAGAAAAGAGATTTGGTTCCGTTTTGCTTAAAGCAGAGCCACAAACTCAAATATCCCTATAAGGTCCAAGTAAAAGAGTTAATCAATGAAAAAGGTCCTGAATAATCACATGGGACTGGACTGAGAGAGAGAGAGAGAGAGAGAGAGAGAGAGAGAGAGAGAGAGAGAGAGAGAGAGAGAGGCGCACCAGCCACATCATCCATGACATGAACTGAGCATTGGAACATCTTCCCATTCTTTAACAAAAGTCAGAAATCTGGACTTTGCTAAGATCACCTGACTTTCACATTCTTGAAAATAAATGAAAAAAAATTTCAACGTACGCCTAACCTAAAAACCACCATTTGCAACTTCTGTTTTCAAGGCAGAGCAGTGAATGTTTAAACTACCAACTGGATAATCCTGAGTGTGCTGTGACCTCCTGCAAGGCAATGACTCTGAAAGCGGTGCTGGCCTCTTCCGAGCCCTGAACACTTGAACAAATGCTGTGCTGATGAGGCAGGAATGACCTCCATTAGTTTTCACCTACTTCTTCACTGGCTCACTTCTCAGCAGGTTTAAGCATTGAAGGTGCAAATAGACTGTACTTCCTGGACCATCCATTCAAGTACATGAGTGTCTGTTGATTGCTGTGATAAATTATATAAAGTATCTCAAACCAACACACATGTATCCTCTTAGCATTCTGCAGTTTACAATCAGAGCCGAGCAGGGTGGTTCCTGCCTGTAATCCCAGCACTCAGGAGGCTGAAGCAGGATTGCTACAAGTTTGAGGCCACCCTGAGCGACACAGTGGGTAAAAAGCCAGCCTGTGATACACAGTGAAGCTGTATCAAAAATGAAAAAGAGGCTGGAGAGATGGTTCAATGGTTAAGGTATTTGCCTGCAAAGCCTAATGACCTGGGTTTAATTCCCCAGTACCCATATAAAGCCAGATGTAGAGTGGAGCATGCATCTGGAGTTCATTTGCAGTATTGGAAGGCCTTGGCATGCCCACCGCCCCATCTTTGTGTGTGTGTGTGTGTGTGTGTGTGTGTGTGTGTGTGTGTGTGTGTGTGCAAATAAAGAAAATATTTTTAAAATGAAAGAAAGAGAGAAAGATTCAAAATCACCCTCAGGCCCATGGTGTTGTCTGGTCTGCTTTCTTCCAGTGGCTCTGAAGGGACACTTTCTTGTGTTTTTGTTTCTTGCTTGGCCTTCCATGATCCCTTCCTTGCATTCTCCAGCCTCTCGTCTCCTGTAACTCTTCTGCAGTCACACTTCCCCTGCCTCCCTCTTATAAGGACATAGGCTACTGTGTTAGACAACTGCATCCACTCAGATAACTCAGGCTCATCTTTCCATCCTTCGACCGTCACTGACTTGTGTCTGCAGAACCCCTTTTGTATAAAGCAATGCTCACAGGTTCAGGAATTAGGATTTAGGTATCTTCTGGGTCATTATCTAGTCTAGGGAATTTATATATGTCATTTCTTGCAGATGCATGAGAAAAAGCTAAACTAATCTAGATTCTTTGTGTCTACTCTGAGAATACACAGATCCTGTGTCAGAGAACCCGTGTTCCAAGCCCACTTCCAGCACTCAGTGTGTGTGTGTTCTCACATGTATATGTGTGAGTGCACCATGTGGTGGCCAGAGGGAGATTTTTGAGTGTTGTCCTCAGTTGTCTCCACCTTATTTTTGGAGACAGGGTGTCTCACTCAAACTGAAGCTCACAGATTTTGGCTAAATTAGCTAGCTAAGGATTTTCCTGTCTCCTGCCCCCCCCATACAACCTTAGCACTGGGATTACAGGCATGCACTTCCATGCTTGGCTTTTACATGGGTGCTAGGGCTCTGAAGTCTGGTCCTCATGGTTGAGAAGTGAGAAGTCCTCATGGTTGATGACCAGATTGAGCCATTTCCCCAGGTCTGACCACTGATTTTCTCTGCAGCCAAGAGTGAGTCATCTGGTCATCTTTGCATCCTCGTTATTATTTGTAAAATGAAGCAAATAACCACTATGTGGTTTTGTTTCAAGATCAAAGAAGTGAACTATGTGAGGAGCAAAAGTTAACTATCTCAACAAAGTGTTCAGGAGGCCTGATTCTAAACAAGCACTGGCCAACTCTCATAAAAATTATTTGTTGTGTTTTTCATATAAGTCTCGTGTGCAAGATCAATAAAATTTATTTTTTTATTCTTAGCACAACCCTAGGAATCATTAAGATATATCACCTCAGACCAGTGACTTAACTTCCCTGGCCTCTGCTTCGTGTAAACTGAAAATAACAGAGCCCATCCTGCTGGAGGCTCAAATGAGGTCAGAGAAGTGTTGCACAATGTTTGGGACATGGTTCGTGCTGAGTAAATGTTCAGTGTTAGTTATGAGTTGTTATCCCCATTTTACAGCACAACATGCCGAGGTTTAAGGAGAAATGGAGTTATTTGCTCAAAGCCAGACAGGTAACAAGTGGCAGGGCTGAGGTCTGAGTCCAGCTAAGAGCTTCTCTGCTTCTTTTGGAACCAGCTAGACAGTTCTGGTGGCACAGCCCATCTTTCTGGGTTCCATTCGATCACCATGACACTTGAATGATTCCCGGGCAGGATCAGAATGAAGTTGGGCATGTTGACGTTTTAAGAATGTGCTGAAGGAAAGGGGGAAGGTAAGAGAATGTGTGCAAAGAGGAGAGTCAGGTTCAGCAAATCCCCACTCAGCACACTTCAACCTGTGCCGTGAGGCACAATATTTATGTGGGTATAAAGACAGCGTGATGCTGGCTGGTGGAAATGGTTATATGTAACCAAGCAGTTCAAACTGTATAATTCTTACAAAACAAAACAAAAACAAACAAACAATATCTCTTCCCTCCTCCTGGGAAAATAAGCTAAGCAGAAGCTGTTAACGGAAGAGCTCTCCTGTGACCTGGATTCTGGCAGTGGTGAGGACTGTGCGTTCCCCTGGACAGCTTTCACAGGCATAAAATGTGTCCTGAGAAAATCTGCTTTTCCTACACAGCTTTAAAATGCATCAACACGTGTCCTTTGAAAGCTTGCAAAAAGAGAAAAATGTCCCTCATGCGACACAAATTATGAGCCCTCTTTTTTTTTTTTCCTTAAAAAAGTGTACATTGGGTTTGGCTCAAAAAATGTAACGTTTGAAGAGAAGCTTCTTTAGAAATGATTAATTTTGATATTGTGCAGGCACAAGAAGATTAATAAAAAGAAATTGGGGTTTTACAGATGAGAAAAACCAGAGCTTCCCCGAAATCCCTTATCAACAGAAGAGCTTTAAGAAAAAAATAGAGAAAGAAAGTCAGAGTCTTTGGAAGGCAATTAGCATTTAATATGAATATTCAAAAGGAGGAATTTCAGCCTGTGACTTCTCTCTCTCACCTCTAGTTATTGACCAGGTGGGCATCACCCCACACACACCCACCCACACACCATTCGCCATCATCACCTCGGCTCTGCAGAGCTCATCAGACTGCAGGGAAGCACCCAGAGAGCCTGCAGCCCAGACACCAGAACATGGAATTTACCCAGCAGGTCCTCTTCACCTCCATCCTGGACCCTCAAGGCTCCTATGTGAGGCAGGTAACTGCCTGGCTCCTTCTGGTGTTGGCAATAAACTTTAGTGCAAGCATTGAGGTCCATCATCCACCCTCCCCTGTCTAGTGAGCAGTTTCTGAGGAAAAAGAATGAAGCAACCATGTTAAGAGTATGGACTTCCTTAAAGGTTAAATACAGGAGATGAGGCTGAACACAGAAACCCAAACTAGCTGAGCCTGAGCTCCCACCGCTCAACTATAGCATACAGAAGCGTCGGGCATGAAGGCCCAAAGCTAGAACTAGAAAAGAAACAGCAGCTTGGGCTGGGGAGACGGCTCAATGGATGAAGCACTGAGCACCAGAGCCTGAAGTAATTCCACTGTATCTACAGCAGGAAGAGAGGCGGGGATGGGAGAATTTCCCAGAAGTCATAAAGAAAACAGTGAATGAGAAGAGACTCTGCCTCAAAAATCAAGGTGGAAAGTAAGGATGGACAGGAGAGTTGTCCTCTGACCTTTACACACATGCTTTGGGACACACACACACACACACACACACACACACACACACACACACACACACACACTATTACCTGATCATTCACCAGCAGTATCCTCAAGAAGTAACTGACAGAAAAGAATCTGTCATATTTTTCCTTGAACAATCTGCCTTCCTTCTACTCTCAGTTGTAAGACAAGGAGGAGTTTCTCACTTTTAAGAAAAATAGTAAATTTTAGACACCTTTCATTGAAACCTGAACTACATTTAGTGCCTAATAAACATTTTTTTCCCCAAGAAACTCAGAAAGCAGTTGCCTACTACCTATCCTTCCCTCCTGTTCCATCCAGGCCTCACATGTCCCAGGACATCAGCACCACACTTTGCTCACTCTCTCCCTAAGGGAGTCCCCTGTTCCCTGCAGGAAACCTCATCCTGTGATCACGTTCTCAGGCTTCAGGGAAGAGTGTGGAACCAAGATCTTGTCACTCAGACCACTGAGTTCTCCAGCCACAAGACACAGTCCAGGCCAAGCAAAGACCACTCCCAGGGTCTTTTGCTGCAAGAGAACTGATTGAGAGTGATTCTCCATGAGAAGCTATTTGTGTCCCAGTGGAGAAAGTCTGCCTGAGAAGGCAGCCAGAATCAGGACAAAGACACGAGATGATGGCACTGCCTGAGTCCAGACCAGGGTTTTAAAAATACAATTAAAATAACCTATGAAATTCCCCCCTTTGGCTGACATCAATGACGACCAGGATTGTACAACCTGATAGAATAAAAGCCCTAAGTAGCCTAAAGGTAATTGGATTTATTTTGTCAAAAATCAGAACATTATTACTATGAATCATTACTGGTTCCTTCAAATTTTTTTCCATTTGTAGAGTGTCCCGCTATTCCACCCATGTTATTATTGCTAAATCCTTGACTGTCATCTTCATCCGAAAGTTTCTTTATAGTCACAGCTCATTTATCTCCACTTGCTACGCAGCCTAGTCCTCAGTCACTGTTTAATAGGGGACACTGGCTGAGTGGTTAATAGCCAGACATCTCACTCATATAAATCAGCCTGTAGGAACCATCAAACTTTCCTCACCACTTGCAATGGTACATAAACCTCCTCAGCTAACCTCCTCGTATTTCACACTTGCAGAGCTAAGAGATATTCTTACCTCATTTCCTACAACAGATTAGAAGGAACATAGAAAAAAACCCAAAATGTCTATGGCTCAGGAGAATATTTTTAGATATGACATTCCTTCTCAGATCCACACATAAACATATGTACTCATAGAGCATATCTTCAGACCATCCAGGAAATATCTGGATCCCCTTATATGTCATTGATTATGGGGTGCTAGTTTGTTAGAATACCTATTTCATCCAACTCATTGGGTTCTTGTATGGGTCTTCCTATTATCTATGTTGTGGCTTATGGTCAGAAGTTGTTGCTTTCTCCCCCCCCCCCAAGAACAGTGTCCCAAATGAACTGTCCCTATGACAGTTCAACCCCTCATCTCATATGATGTAAAAGACGGAGCAGGATCTTTTCAGCCTGGTTCTTAGAGGTTCCAACCCAGTTTGCTCATGCACTTTTGGATCTCATCAAATGCTCAATGAGAAGCAAATGTCTCTTAAAAAAACAATGGCCCAGAAACCCTAGGATCAGCACAGGATTCCAAAGACTAAGATCTCAACTGCTTCTGCAGCTAGTTCCATGGAGGCTTGTGAGTGTTCAGAACCATCACTCCTCAGGCCCTCCTTCAAAATGACCTTGACTAGCACATCTAGAGGGCTAGTGGTATAGTCCAGAGGTAGAGTGCTTGCCTGGGTTCCATCTCTAGGACAGGAAAACAAAAAATAATTCAAGGTGAAGAAACAAAAGAAGTCTCTAATATTGTATATTCAAGTGAATCACACTCATTCTCAAAGGCTTTGTTATTGTTACTATAAAAATAAAGAAGGGCTGGAGAGATGGCTCAGCAGTTAAGGCACTTGCCTGCAAAGCCTAATGACCTGGGTTTGATTCCCCAGTGTCCACATAAAGCCAGATGCACAAAGTGGTGCATGTGTCTGGAGTTCCTTTGCAATGGCTGGAGGCCCTGAGACACCCATTCTGTCTCTCTTCTCTCTATCCCTCTCTTCTTGCAAGTAAATAAATAAATGTTTTTTTAATAAATAAATAAATAAATAAATAAATAAATAAATAAATAAATAAAAACTTGGGATTGGGATATGGCTCCACAATTAAAGGCACTTGCCCAGGTTTGATTCTCCAGCACTTACTTAAAGCTCGATGCAAAGCTGGTGCCTATGTCTGGCATTCATTTGCAGCAGCAAGAGAACCTGGTGTCTACATACACACATACATACATGCATATATACATACATACTTTAAAAAAAGTAATACCAGTGCTGTGGATGAGCTACCTCCCAGTGAGTTGTTGGTCAGGGAAGCCCAAAGGCCCTTAAAACAATATTGGCTATTGGCATTACCCATGAAAACTATATAAGTCCCTACTGCTGAAGACAACACATGCTTTAGTTGTTGGACATAAAGAAACCAAGCTGGAATTGAGCTAGAAGCTTCCTCTCTACCAGCTAGCTTTCTTCATACCAGAAATTGCTATGCAAGCTGCTGAGACAGAAAAGTCATCAACAAGCCTGCCCAGCTGTGGACCATGTGTCCTTCACAACCAACCTGCTTCGTTAGATTTGCCCACTGATGCAACAGTGGCAGGAGAGCTATGGAGGAACCAATTGCTCTCCAGTTGCAGTTGATGCTCGCTCCACAGGAGGGAAATCATGCCTGGTACTGGTAATCTGGCCAGAAGTCTGTGGCTAGGCAATTAGGCCCTAGGGGGGACCCCAATCCTGTGGTTATGCTAATAAAACAGTATGTCAAACTGCCTTCTAACATGGATTGGTACTGTTCACAGCCTCAAACTCAGAAGTTTCACTGTGCAAAAGGTACAGGTTAATACAGAGTTACACAGATGGCAAGTTCCCAAGAATAAGCAACTAGTGTGTGCTT
Organism: Zapus hudsonius; assembly: GCA_004024765.1. Taxonomy (NCBI): domain Eukaryota; kingdom Metazoa; phylum Chordata; class Mammalia; order Rodentia; family Dipodidae; genus Zapus; species Zapus hudsonius. The sequence goes on along the minus strand of PVHP010000819.1, from coordinate 87,562 downwards.
AGCCCTAAATATGACATCTAGACTGCACTTTCCAAGGGTCAGAGAACATTGCAGAAGAGGGGGTGGGCAGAAAGAATATAACGACAAGAGGATGGGGAACGGGGCTGAGGAATGCTATCTTTGGGGTGCAAGTCTGCTGTACCCACGAGCTCACAGCAGATGTGGTTTCCTGCACATAATTGAGCCTGTTAATATGTCATAGGTGAGGGAGCAACTCAGAAGACCCCACACCTCCCAGAACAGTGGAAAGTGACGATGGCTGGAGGAAGGGAAGTAGGGGTAGCCACTGGAGGAAGGCCATTGTCCAGTAGATAACCTCCCACCTATGATTATACAAGGGACCCTAATTTAGATCACTGGGTCAAAAATAAAAATAAATAAATAAGGCATGGAAGTAGAATGGAAATCCAATTAGAAGAAAAAGCGGTTCAAGTGGGAGAGGAAGGGGGAAGAGAGAGTATAATTGAGGGTAGGATCAAAATCTATTGTATGGAAGTGTCAAGAATAAAATAGAAGGGCTGGAGAAATGGCTCAGTAGTTAAGGCGCTTGCTCGCAAAACCAAAAGATCCAGGTATGACTTCCCAGTGCCCACGTAAAGCCAGATGCACAAGGTCGTACATGCATCTGGAGTTCATTTGTAGTGTCTAGAGGCCCTGGTGCATCCATTCTCTATCTGCCCCCCCTCAAATAAATAAGTAAAAAAAAATTTTCAACTAAATAAAATTTTTAAAAAATAAACATTAAATGCTATTACTAGGAGAAAAAGGCCAATGACAGAACTAAAATCCAAAACCAGGTAAAATATTTATAGTCCATATGACAAGAAAAAGAACTCATAAACTAGGAGTGTTTGTAAACCAGCATCCTTAGTAGCTGAACTATGCAGCTTCAGCTAAAACCAGCCTGGCGGGTGGGGCCTCAACCTGGTCACTTTGCATAGCTCCATCACCCCCTCCCATCACTGAGTTGACCTTTTTGATCATTTCATTAGCAGACAAAGGTGTAAATACTTCCTTTTAAGTATAATCAACACATTTTTTCAAAGGACCCTTTTCTGAGCTCCTTTTCTCCATCAGCTACAACTGCAAGTCTGCCCTCTTTCACAAGAGAATTCCATGAAAAAGTTGTCTTTCTATGTCTCTAGATTCTATTCCCATTACTCCCTCCACCCCCTACTGGGTACATGTTAACCAGGCACTCTACCCCAGCCCCTCAATCTCTTCAACCCATCTTTATCAGGCTCTGGCCCCTTCCTTCTGATAAATTCAGATACAGCTACAGTTAATAGATCAATGTTTCCAGCATTTTTCTCTCTGCCAACACAATATACAACAAAATCGCTTGTGAGGCTTGATTCTCTCTCTCTCTCTCTCTCCCTCTCTCTCTCTCTCTCTCTCTCTCTCTCTCTCTCTCTCTCTCTCTCTCAGTTTTCTGGGTGGTGAGATGAAAGATGATTTTTCTTCTTTACAATGTTTTGGTACTGTCTGAATTTTTTTAATGATAAGCTTATGTTACTTTTCTAATCAAGGGGGACACTGTTTTCATTTTACATCTTTTTTTTTACAGAACACTCCATTGTGCTTTGTTTTAAAAAGAGGAGTTGAAAATAAAGCTAGAATAAATGAACTTGTTCGTTTTTAGTAGAAAAATCACTAAATTATGCAGTAGTCCTTCATTTCTGAGAAACATCTGGATGACTTTTTATTGGTGGTGTAGATCTTAAGTCAATATTTTTCTAACTGGAGTTTATCATCTTTTCTTGGGCAGATGATAAAGAGGATAAATGGTAGGTTGAGGGTCTCAGAAAGACCAGGATGTGACATGAGAACTCCAAAGTGCTCCATGGGTCATAAAAACACCCCTTCTTCATTTGATGTACTCTCTCCACACACATGCACACACATCCAAACATGCACATGCACACACACACACTTTCTCCACCAGTCAGAGCCCTTATAAACCCCTTCATCTCCATGTGCAGAGACCACCGTGATCCTCATGTCCACACTGGCCCTTTCACCACCACATTCTCTTCATGGCTTTCCTGGGTAGTTCCATTCCTGTCTTGTTCTAAACAAACCTGCCACTTTCCCTCATGGTTATGAGATCAACATAATTCCTACTTTCAAATTGAATAGTTAAAGACATAGTTTTGAAGTAGTGAGTCTATAGCTCTCAAAATACTTTTAAATATTTTCAAGAGGTTGAGAATATTTTTTTAAAAAATCCAACAGTCTCATGAGGGTCATTAGAATGATGGCTTGAAAATATGTATTTATTAAATTCTCATCTAAACTGAAGTCAATCCGGTTAATAAGAAGCGGAATATCACAGATGTAATTGTGTACATAGAAGTTCTAAAAGTCTGTGCAACACAAAATTAATAGTTTCCTCTATATATAGTTTCATTTTCTATTTTCTTAATGTTCTATACGTTTTTACAATTACTTGCATAATTTAATTTTAAATACATTAACTGAATACAAGCTCAGAGAGAAAGGGAGGGGAAAGTAGCAGCAAGAAGACAAGATAAGAAGATCAAAAAGGGGGCACAAGTTGGAGATATAACTCAGCTGTTAAGACACTTGCCTGAAAAGCCTAATGACCTGGGTTCGATTCCCCAGTTCCCACATAAAACCAGATGCACAACAGTAGCACATGCATCTGGAGTTTGTTTGTAGCAGCTGGAGGCCCTGGCATGCTCATTCTCTCTGTCTCT
>PVHP010000819.1:0-84742 GCA_004024765.1 Zapus hudsonius | reverse complement strand
TGGAGTGGTATTGGGGCTGGGAGGCTCAGTGGAAGGGCACTCACCTAGCATGCAAGAGACTGGGAATTTCATCCCAAACCCACAGAAAAAGGAAGAGAAGGAAGGAGGGAGGAAGGGAAGTGGGAGGGAACTGTCTCAACAACATACATGTAGCTATTTGAGAGGGGAAATTACAGCTTTGGGCTGGGTGGAGATGCAACAGTGTGCTCAGGAATGCCGTGTTCACAGAACAGCTCCTGTTCTCAGGACCCTGGCTCTCCACCTTTGTTTTGTATCTGAATCTCCAAGGAGCCACTGAAAAGCAGGTCAAGTGTTTGCAAGAAGTAAATCTCTTGGAAGGGCACCTTATGCTCCTGCACCCAGTAGGGAAGGTACAGGGCTGTGCTTGGAACTCCCAGCCAGAGCCTCAGCTATCTCTTTTGGCAGGCCTTCCAGGGGATGAGACCATGTCTAGAGGGGATTTTCTCCAGATTCAACAGCCTTGGCCCTACCAAAACATGCAACTTTGTTTTCGCCATACATCACTCATTGTGAGTCCTCTCCTTTTTCCTTTGAGCATTCACAGGTCAAATACTGTGTTCCCAACAGTCTGCGAGCTTCTTGGACCAGCAAAGGGACATTCATTTTGCGTGTCTATTGTGCTGGGCTTCCCACTGCCCCCACACCAGTCTCCAGAGAGTAACTTCCTCCTTGTTTTAATAACTTGGACCACAGTCAAGGTTGATGTGTTTCTTCATTTTTGCAGGATATTTTCTTCAGAAGAGACAAAACAGAGGCCAACAAGGTAGCTGAGCCTTGTTAGCAGCCTTAGGAAGTCAACAGCCATTAAAAATACACACAGAAAACATTCTCAAACAAATACAAACCAGGCGGCAGATGACATCAGGAAGAGAAATAACCAAAATGGAGGAATAAGGGGCAAGGGAGATAGGTCTGTGGGTAAAGGGGCTTCCTTGGAGTATGCTTACAAAGAACCTGCTGTAAAAATTAAATTTCATTTGTTTATGGGAGAAGAAAGGAAGTGAGGTTCACAAAGTACTTCATCTCTGACTTACACTGAAATGCAGGGCTTTCTCATTTGAGCCAATAAAATTAGCTCCCGTCCCAATGGACTTGCAGAGGAGGAAGGAAGGCAAGGGAATCAGCCAGTGGCAAGAGGAACCCTACCACCTCCACATTACTGGGTTTCATTTCAGCTTACCAGTAAAGTCCGGTCCTCACCCATCACAGCACTGTTCTGACACCCAGTGACAGAGGTCTCTATGGACTTGACCAGGGCAGGGGAAACTTTGTGGAGTCACTTGTGAAATGGTAAACTCTTCAAGGGGATAGGACACGAACAAGTATCTAATGAGAAGTATTTTATCTTCTAACTTAAAAAACTTTATATTCAATGTTATGTGTGGTATAGAAATCATGATTTTTTTTCTTTCAAGCCAGTGTTTCTTTCATGGAACCACCATGCTCTCATGATTCCTTCAATCATTGAGAAAAGTCAGTCCTGTTTATACAGCTCTCTGAATAAAGTTGGTATTCAAGAAGTGCATTTGTATTTCAGAGCTGCTTTTTCAAGATGTAAATAAACAAATCAACTCTTCCAGTTTTGACTGAACACTATATATATTATTACTATATATTATATATTATTATATTTACCTTATGCTTCCCTTGACAATAGTTTCTGACTCCTAGCAAATTCCAAGATCACATATCTAAAGACCTTTAAAAGTATCAAAATTATCTCAATTATGGAAAGACTCAAATACACATACATGCCAAGATTCCTTATCTGTAATTTTTGGAATTAAACAAACCACCAAGCCTGTATTCCAGCATGAAGAAATTTTTAAACACTGAAACATACTGCTTATGTCCCAATCATTATTCTGTCTGTTCTTGGCATTTAATCTGAGGAAAGTTACTAAATTCTGAAAAGAGAAGGGGGGAAGGAAGGATTCCAGAAAAGAGTAGAATTCAAAAGCCAAGAAATGCAAGGGAGCAGGTAGAATGATAGAATGCTAAAATTATTAACAGCTCCTTGGATGGAAGTGGGGGAATAGCTCCAAGCAACAGAGGGTTGTTTTATTTATTTATTTATTTATTTATTTATTTATTTATTTATTTATTTATTTATTTTTACTTTTAGATTCAGAGAGAGGAAGTGGATATTTGGATAAAAGAGCAGAAAATGGGGGAGCAGAATAGAAGGTGGGGAGCAGGACCTAACTGCTTTAAGTCTAAGAAGATAAAAAGCAACTTTGCTGATTGCTGAAGGGTGATCAAAGTGGGGGGAGGGGGACACAAGCAAGGAAAAAGGGAAGAAAAATGGAGACTGGCTCTGACACTGAAACATAGAAAATAAAATCGAAAGAAATATCTATAGAAATACCCTAGGGTCCAGGCTATAGGGTTGGAGGAGGTGTAAAAGCTTCAGAATGAAAAGAAAGGAGAGTCTTTGCAAAATCTGGCCATGTATTTAAAGCAAAAAGTCAATTCTCCAGCTGGAGAGATGACCAACAGTTAAGGCATTGGCCTGCAAAGCCAAAAGACCTTAGTTTGATTCCCCAATACCCACATAAAGCCAGAGGCACTGAAGTTCATTTGCAGCTGCTGGAGGCCCTGGTATGCCTTCTCTCTGTCTGTCTCTCTTCTCGCTCTCTCTCTCTCTCTCTCTCTCTCTCTCTCTGCTTGTAAATAAATGCAATATTTTTAAACTTATTTATTGTTAATAATAAATAATATAATTATATACATTGTACAAGCAAGTCTTAAGATGGTACCTCCATTTCCCTCCCCCACCCCCAAACCCCTGGGCCCTCATCAGTGGGATTGCTGGACCAGTCCATGAGAGAGGAGGTTATGACTTGTTCAAGCAGTAGCCAGTTTTTTTTCTCTCTGTGTTGTTGTTAAGGGGGGCAATGTCTCTGGATATTCTCCCCCACCATGGCTCTTACAATCTTTTTGCCCCTCTTGTGTGTAAATAAAATATTTTTAAGGGTTTTTTTTTAAAGTCAATTCTCCCTAGGAAATGTAATGGAAAAGCAAGTGTAAATTAAATCTGAAAGACTTTTTGATCTAAAGAGAACATGTTTAATGCCACAAATTGAGTGTCCTGTGAAACATTCTCAAGGAAATGAAGAGGGGCCCTGAAGCATTATATTTTAAATTGTAGTGTATGCTTATGAGAGGTGTCACCCACTCCATAGCATATCTAAGAATTAGGGAGCTTAGGTGGAGATAGAAGTTTGCCATCCCCAGCTTCTGCCCTGATTACTCATGCCAGTCTACTCCTACATTGCCCCACCTCAGTCACAAGGTCAGTATCCACTCACTTGCTCTGCCCTTCTGTCCATTTCACTGAGCTGGAGCTCCCAGCAGCCACTCTAGAAAAGAAGAGGTGGGGAATGGGGAATGGAGGATGCACAGTGCTGGTGAGCACCCCAGGTCCCAGAATCCAATAAGAAGCCATGAAATACAGAGTTGGGGAAGAAGGCACTTAAGAGAGGTTGGATAGACTCTGAGCTTGGGAATCAGATCTAGATTTGGGATCCCAGCTCTACCACTTATAGGACGTGAATGTAGAAAGTGACTTGACTCTCTGGGCTTGATTAATTCATGTGCAATACAAGTAACAGTACTGAGATATCATAATGCTGCTAGGAAGGTCAGGTGAGCAGACCCAGAAGAGCCCCTGATACATCTCAGGCACAGCACAAACATGCCATCCAACCGATGTCATCTCTGCTGAGCTGTTTGAAACTCACATGAGGTTTTTGTTTTGTTTTTTTTTTTAACTATTGAAAGCCAGCCCCAGGCTTTCCATGCCACACTCTTAGGTTCAAAGGAAAGCCCTGCCTATGTTTGGCAGCTGTATTCTAATGAGCAAGACCTGTTGGTGCAACCAGGATCAAGCGCATTGAATTCGGCATGGTCCAAACCCTCATGACACCAGTACAAATGTGGATGCCAGACTTTACTCATGCAAGCATTCCTTGATAAGATAGCATAATGGTTACCATCTGTGAGAGAGAGTACTAGGAAGCATAAACACTAACTGAAGTTTCATGGACACAACATCTTTGAAGAGTTCTAAAAACATTCAACAAAGTCAGTGTTCCTAATACTCCTAATCCCCTTACTCCAGACAAAAACAGCCCCTATTTACATTTTTTTTGAAAATTTAATGCACAACACAACCAACCCATCAACCCAGAGAAGGAGGAAAGTGTCCTATGGTTTCTGGGAGCTATGCCTGTTTTTCTAGAACTGCTCTCCCTTTATAAGTACCCTGGAAATGGTCTGAACAGGTGGAAGTTGAAGGACAGCTGGAGGAAAGATCTTACCCCTTTAAGGTGGCTCCTAGGTTCATCTGATTCCAGGTCATGCATTCAAGCTGGGAGGTCATTTGGTATAAATTGTCACTGTTGGAAAACACTGAAAGTTAGACAACTGTTTCTTCATAAGCAATGGTCTGTAACTTATCTTTACAGTGCAAGCCTCAGTTCCCAAGTTGAGAGAATATGCGAAGTGGAAGTGATTTACACTGCTTTGTGCGCATCTCTGCACGCTGACCCACTTTGCACATGGCAGAAAGCGATTTGGAAGCTTTGAAAAAAAGTATATAAAACACCACAGTTTCTAAAAAGATATTGAACCTTGCAGGAAAAGAGAGTGAAACCTTGAAAGCCAACAAGGGCTGCAGACCTCAACATGGAAGTCAAAAGCCTGAAGCTGAAAATAAAAAGACCAGTCAACTAATTATTCGTGAAAAGGACTATTAGGGTTTTGTTTTTCTTTTAATTGAATGTATTAGTATCATGTGGCTTATGAGGGTCTGAAAAGTCAAAGGGTGATGGGTGATGGATGGACTAATATGCACGTGGATAATTATATGGAGTGAACAAGCAAAAGAAAGACTGGATTGGTGTACAACTGAAAGACTTTCTAGAAATGCTATCATCCTGGTACAAGTCAAATGGAATTTTAAGAAAATTAAAAAGAACAGCCAGTGGTTTTCATTGAGACCCCAAAGGAGAAAATACTTCAGTATATAAACCAAGCAGATCTTCCTCCTTCCTATTTACCTCATTCCTAGCACATAAATCAATTACCAGAAATCTCCTACATGAATGGCCAAGCCCTTTCCGAAATGCACTGAGGTCTGAACTGAAATAGTTAAGTAGGAAATCTTGGGCCCAAGAGATTAATGATTTGTCTGGAAACCTTCGGTCTAAACACATTACTGAAGAAAATGTTCACTCTACCTTCATGGCAGAAGTGAGAGGAGATAAGAAGCATTCAATATCTAATGTGTGATACCACATCACAAATCCTGGACAATCTCTTTCTTGTCATGGAATTCCTTTCAGTTGCTTCATAGGGCAGAGGCAACAGGAATTTTTAATTCAGAAAGGGTTTTCTCTGGCCAGTCTGTGGAGAGCTTGTGGGGGGTGACAGAAATCCCAGCAACACAGGATAATGAATGTCCACGTTGCTTGATAAAACATCATCGGAGTCTGTCGGACTCAAATCATCACCCTCAACGCCGATATGGAACTCCTTAGTGGCAGGTACACAGGATAAGGAGGAAATCAGATTCCAGGAGGGAATTTTGCATATGAAAAGTGAAGTGACTTGAAACTCTTAAGTATGTGCAGTTTCATTAGTCAGTGCTTATCTGGACCCCATCATTCACCCCCCCACCCCGTGTCTGACTGCCTATTATGCTGCCACATATCAATGCAAAAAATGATTAGCTTCTCCTGCAGCTTCTCCGTTTGCAGCAGCGGCCGTGCTGGTCTGTGCCACTGCGTTGCACAATTCCAGGAATTCTTGCTGTAAGACTAGTGTAATTAATTCCTGAAGGACCCCAAGTTTTATTAGAAGTGCCAGCCTGCTGCATTTACCACAGGAGAGTTTCTTGAACTTTCTTTGGGCTGACAGTTCATTAATAAGCGGCCTCCTCCACAATCTCTCCACTGGTTTTTGTTCTCCTGCGCCTTTTCATCAAGCAATCCATTTATTAATCTGGCCATTAATCTCAGCCAAAAGGCATTGTATTCCCCAGGTAGCTGTATATTTTTGTCACTAATTTTTAAAAAGTTGTTCACCAACTACAATCATTCAGCACCAGTTGACAGTTTTCCTAGGCCCTGTTGGGATGTGGGATCTTTCTGAAATTATTTAATCCTTGCTTATGATTTAGAATATGGTCATTGCCAAGAAGTCTGGGAAATAAAATTAGTGTATTCACATGGATGAATGAATCCCAAACATCTAACTGTATATGTAGGAATTTTCTAAGACTAAAACATGTCCTATGAATTCCTAAGGGTCTCTATATAAAGGAGCTAAAAAACAAATATTTTTGAAGGGAACTTCCTTGTATCAGGAAACAAACTTTCTCAGACATAGAATGTATGTCTTGTATCTTCCTTCTGGGGTGTTTAATAAATAGACTGTACTGTTCTGCCCAACGTGGTAGTCACACGTGGCTACTGAGCGCCAGAAAAATAAAGCTTATGCCACACATTGAAATAAGGTTTTGGTTGTACTGAGTTCAGGACAAAATTTTTAAATGAGCTTCATTTTGTCATATTTTACTGTGGTCGGCTAGCAAACTTCAAATTACATGGCTTGTTCTATGTTTCTGCTAGAATAGTGGTATTTTATATACCAGGCTCTTTTGGACATATTTTGGCATAATTTGATATCTGAGCCTAGTCTTCACTGCATTTGTATAATAGTAATAGTAAAAATAATGGATAAATAATAATTATTATTTATAGTAATAGCAATTATTTATAGCAATAGCAAGCAAGATAAAAATAGTTCCCTTTGGGAAATCAATGGGATTATGCTTTGAGTCCATGAAAAAATGTAAACAATTAGTCTATCTTTCAGCACCTCAGTTTTCTCATCTGTCCAAAGAAAATATCAATCTTAATTTCCCTTCAGAGGCTCAAAGAAGCTAATGTCTACAATGGGTCTTTGCTGAAAATAGGATAATGTCTTTTAATTTTGTCTAACCTTATAAAAATTTTTGCAACACATTCACACATTCTCAATACAGCTCACATTAATTTTGAGAAGTAGGTGTAATTATCACTTCCATTTGTCAGCTATGGGCTGGGGTTTGGAGAGGTGTCTGGGGAGTCATGGCACCTGAGCCTAAGTCCTCACTTTTATGTAAAAGTAGCGGTGGTAGGAATAAAGAGAAGACTCTAGAAGTGTAAGACCCATCCAGAGCAACTGTACCTCCTGTAAGGTGCAATGATGCAAGAGGTCCGGTGTCCTCAAGAGCTAAGGCTAGAGCCTCCCCAGGTAATTACGATCCCAGCAGGAGCCCCACTTTGAGATTCAATTGTCTTCTTAGCCCTCAAACCCACAGGAGGGGAGGGAATGTGGGAAAGGGAGAGAAGGACTTTTAGAAAATCCCCAAGCTACTAATAGGTTTCCTGAGACAAGCGATAGGATCAGAATACAGTTTGAACCACATCCTGCCTTCTGCTGGCCTAGGGCTCCACAGTGCTCAGTAAGCTGGCTTGGCTGGCACACTTTTCCTCTGGAAGTCAATGACAAAAATGACAATAACTGATGCTGGAGAGAGAACAAATTGTGAACTGGAGCTAAAAATACTGGTATAAGCATAGCGGACTCTGATCTCTGGCAATCTGTCAACGCCTAGATCTCATCATGGAAGCCCATGGAAAAAAGCAACACCATTCAGGGAATATTGACCTCTGGCAAATAAAGCATCTAAATTTTAAATGGCCACTGTAGGTGCTCACCACCTCATCCCCCAAAGGAGATCCGATAAGCAGGTGGTTTGGCTCACAGCAACCACAGTGGTCACGTAGACATTTCAGCCCTGTCAAACTCCGCCTGGTCGGAAGTGAACTCTTAACTGCAGGCTGTCAAAAGTCACGATGTCTTTTACATCTTTTTAAGTAGATCCTTTTCTTTTAAGTCATTTGTTTCCTATGTAAGAAATGTTTGAAGTTTAGAGACATGGGAGAGGGGGAAAAAACTTCTATAACTGGGATTAATGCAAGTTGGAGTAAAATAAAAGGAAGTCAGTCCCAGCAAAAAGGGGAACTTAAAAGGAAATCAGTAGTAGATCATATAGTTTGTTTTGGCCTGGATTGCAGTATTACTGAGTTCTCGACCTTTGTACAAAAGAAAGGAAGAAAAAAAAAAACACCCTCAGCCATTATCTAGACCAGAACTCCTCCACTCTTCAAGACATTTTCATCTTTGAGTGTGTTTACTATATTCAGCAGAGCACGGAAGAAAGGTTCATGTGACCACTGGAACAGAATCACCTAACCTGCTTGAGATTAGGGTTTCCTAAATCAATGTGTTTGCTGGCTGGCAAAATAGCATCTTCCTCATAGGATTAAAAAAAGAAAGTCAAACAAGAAAAAAAAAAAACACTGGAGTTCTCTTGTGTCTGTGGTCAGAAGTCATGATGTTTGCAGCTTCTGCTACAATAGCCAAGCCCTGTGCCAAGGGAGAGGCCTCGCTCCATGAGCTTGTCTACCTGCTATGCAAGGCACATGCAGAGAAGCTGCGTGGAGACATCCACAAAGCCCTTTCCTGTGCTCTTCCCTCCACCAGCCGGGCGCCAAGAAGGCTGGCTGCCCTAAACCTTCTGCCCAGCAGGCCATGGTGAATAATTATTTCATAGTCACTCTCTTGGTATTGTTCATTTCTCTCATGCTTATGGACTAACCAGAGGAAAACCCACTGGGGATTCAATTTCTATTAATAAACATTATTCAGCAAAAAGTTGCAGAAATATTTGGAACTAGATTTTTCCCCTTCCCTGGAGACAGGTTCAATTCTAACCTGTGGTTTTGATACCATGGCCCACCACCCCGAAGCCACTGAAGACCTTCTACCTTCTGCTTGGCTATGTGGGAAATGAATAGTAGCCACGTGCTAAGGAAAAACATGTTGTAAATGTACATAGATACACAAGTGAAAACAGGCTTTATTGATGATGATTTCATTTTCTTGAGCACAGATGTATGTCATCTGATTTATGTCTACAATGAAGGCCAACTCAAGCAGTGATTCATGGACCTCCCTTTGACCCAAAGATCCCCAGACCCTAAGGCAACTCTAGCAGCTAAAGTGGTTTCTCTTCTGTAAAAGAAAATCTAATGTCATGACTCCACTCTCAGTATCACTATTTGGGAATATTAGCATTCCTTTCAAAATATTCAAGTCAGTAGTTATTGATTCCAGAATTGAGAGAGTCCTAGCTGTTAAAGGTCAGAAGGGGGAAACATCCTCATGTAGGCCAGAGACAGTGGCTAAAGAAAGATACATAAAGCTAATAAAAGAGCAAAAAGCAAGAGAAAACACTAGACTCTTAAAAAATTCAGCACAAACAGGAATATATTTCAAACATGATAAACGGAATTTTTCAAAGTTGCTGTGAGAATCAGCTCATGATGTGGGAAATCAAAACCTGGGAGCTCCAAGGAGGTAGGTAAGGAAAAGAGAGAGGGGTGTGGGGAGACGGAGAAGGCCCTGTTTGCTATCTTTTTAGGTAGAAATTGTGGAGGTTACTTATGAGTGAAGTTGAACTTCATTACTCTCCAGGAAACCAAGGGATCTACTCTTCCCTGGGCAAGATCTACTCTTCCCAAAGGCAAGGTCACACCAGGGTGACCCTTAAAGCAGCCAGTCCACCTTGAATGGGATGGACAAAGAGAAAGGTCTCCGCTCTGGAATTCTGCAGTCCAGTGGTGAAGATGAAGCCAGAAGAGTCTGCAGTTTGGATACTTTGTGAGGTAGGAATGCGGGAGAAAGATTGAGTCGGGTTCTGGTGACATCCACCAGGGAAAACACTGACGTAGCCACTAAGAGCTTTCTAAAGTGAATGGCTAGGAGGACTCTCACCACTGTGGGGAATACACAGTCCACCCTCCAGCAAGACGAATGACGTGGCTATCTTCAGAAAGATAGGAACCAAGGTGCAATGGCTAAGAAGATAGATTCAGAACCCGAATTTGAACACCAATTCTATCTTTTATCATGTCCCACTGGGAAAATTTACCTCTTGGGGCCTCAATTTCTTCCTCTGGAAAATGGAGGTAATGACCTATTGCCCACCTAAAAGTATGGATGAACAGGACTGCCTGGCACACAGAAAGTCTGCACACGCATTTGCCTTTATCAGCAGAAGGTTCTGGAATGGACTTCACAGGTGAATAATCCAGGTGAAGAACACTAAGTGGTGGGGAATCAGTGGGATTCCAAGTACAGCTAGGCTTTGGGGGCAGAATGACTGATTCTCATTCACTGTGTGACCTTGAGCAAGCAATTCCAAGTCTGTGAATCAGGACAACAGAGATGATGGACTAGTCAGAGGATTAAATGAGGAACTGAACAAGCACTTAGCATAGTGCCCAAGAGCATGTATTGTGCATAAAACAAACGCTGGTCATTATGTTATATGAACTCCTGCTCTCTTGAAGCTATGATCACTACACTCTGGCTTCAGAAGCCAGGTTGAGAAAGGAAACCAGATCTCAATCTAAGGGGAGATAAAAACTTTCTATAGGGGAGGAGGGCAGTGGGGAAACCAAAGGCAACAAAGCAGGAAAAATATATATACAAACAGCCTTTCTTAGAAGGTCTCAACTTCAAACAGAAAAAGGAATGGACCCAGGGACAAGTGGAAACACCACCAGGACCCCGAACTCAAATGTAAGCCTTCCAGACATTAAGGTTGAATCCCGTTTCTGATGCGTCTCAAATGCTGCCTTCATAAATCACACACATTCTTCAAATGTTTTTAAAATATTTTATTTACTTATTTATGCATTTGCAACCAGAGAGAGAGAGAGAGAGAGAGAGAGAGAGAGAGAGAGAGAGAGAGAGAGAGAGAATATATGGGCATGCCAGGGCTTCTAGCCACTGCAAACGAACTTCAAATACATGCACCTGGCTTATGGGGAATCAAACCTGAGTAAGGCAAGCACCTTAACCACTGAGCTATCTCTCCAGCTCACCCCTTCAAACATTTTTAAGAACAGGAAAGAAAGAAGGAACGCATATACCTACCATGCTCATCCAATTTTAAAACAGTACTAATACCTGGCAATTCAGTTACTGCAAAAGACTATGTGATTTTCAAAAATGGATTAACAATGTTATGAACTTTATGTGTAATGGAACTTCAAAGTGTTAGAAGCACATACTTTTTTTGAGATATTTCTGTAATAGGAAAACAAAACAGTTTTATGAGATTCACATAAAAACAAGACCAAAGAAATTCCAGAATTACATAGAAAGAAAAAAGGAATAAGCAAGAATTTCTATGAGATGAATCTAACAAAAATTGCTAACTAGCAGTATTAATTAGAGGCTAAACATGAATTTTGTATGTAAAATACACCGAGGGGCCTGGGGTGTAGCTCTGTGGTTGAGCGAATGCACCAGACACGCAGTTCAATATTGGTGCACTGACCTAATTTAAAGTTAACAACCAGAATGACTTTTCTGTGATAGTAACCACAAATTTATCCCTAAACGAAAATCTATTCCTTAATGAATCCATCGCATTAACTATTGTTAATAGTGGTTGGGATCCCTTTATCCCTGACCCTGCTGAGGAGCCCCTACCTAGAATCCCTCAAGGCTCAGCAGACGGGGGGGGGGATATGTCTGTAGCAGTATCGCTGTTATGACAGACTTCAACACTTCCCAGTCCCCAGCTCTAAAGGAGGAATCCCTCCGGTCGCACACCACGCTCTTGCTCCGTCCTGGGATGAGATGTGGTCAGAAGCGGTCCTAAGTCTTCCATGGGGAACTGTTTCAAATGCCTCCTGGAGAGTTATTAGACTAACAGTCAAGGTGCCCTGGCTCTAGACAGATGTCACTGCCTTATAAGGGATGAGAACAGGTCCATTCCGCGACTTGTCCCACGGAGGGATGGCTCTGGGATGGGGGCTCGGGTCAGAACCGGCCCTGCGGTGAGGCTCAATAGGTTTATCGGGAGAGAAAGAAACGTGTGCCTCCACCTGTACAGCATGGCTGCCCCCTGCCCCGCTCCGAAGCGTTGGGGAACCAAAGATCCCATCAGATATGCTGGATTTCACTTTAAAAAATGAGTTCCTGCCGGGCGTGGTGGCGCACGCCTTTAATCCCAGCACTGGGGAGGTAGAAGTGGGGGGATCGCCTGAGACTCCACAGGGGATTCCAGGTCAGCCTGGGCTAGAGCGAGGCCCTACCTCGAAAAACCAAACAAAGAGATTTTCAAAGTTCGAAGGCGCCCCAGAAGTCAGAGGTGGAAAAGGCGACTCTATAGACATTCCTGAAGATTCTCGTGTGGGAAAGTCAGCCCAGGCCGGAGTCGATTTCTAAAATGCAGCGGAGACCCTGGGGTGCGCTGCCGGGGGCTCAAGAGCACCAACGCGCCCCTCCTCCACCCGGAGGCAGGCGGTCCCCCGGCGCGGCCGTGCCCCCCCAATCTCCCTAGGCAGCCGGTTTTCCTTCCTTCATTACCTCACTGCCTCCTTCCCTTGACGTCAGCCCCCCGGAGCCGGGCGGAGGGGTGGGAGAATGGGGATGGTTGGGGGCAGGCGGTGTCAGGATCCCCGCCGCACCCGCGCGGGGAGGCGGAGGGGGCCGTGAGGTAATGTGCGCCCAATCCCCGGCCGCAGAGCCCCGGTGCGGCCACTTCCCGCCCATCTGTGAGCCACAGTTACTAAGCAACCCTATCTGAGACGCGGGATGCCGGCCAAGTTCACCCAAAGTTGAAGAATAAATTTGGGGGAGAGAAGGTGGAGAATAGAGCAAGACACCAGAGAAGGGAGGGGGAGTGGGGTTCCATGAGAAAAAAAAATTTAAAGCTGGTCTTTCTCCTCCCAAGAACAGGAAGAGCAGCCTCTCAGACCCACAAATCCCTGCCGTTCCCCAATTCATCTCTGCGGAGGTCTTCCACCCAGGTAGTCGCTTCTGCACCAGACCTCCATCAAGTGAGGTGTAATAGCCATCACCCCCTAAAACACAGACATCTTGGCTTTCACTCCGGGGTGGCTCTCAGGGAGTGAAGCGAGGGTTGGGGTTGGAGATGGCCCTGGCACACTGTAAGGGAGATGGTGGCTCTGGCATCCTGTAAGCACCCACCTAAGGAGTTTGTTTGCCAATGGGTGCAGATGGGTTCCGGCAGAAGAATAGAGTGGGCATGGACTCCGTGCTTATTTTTGACTTTAAGAAAGTTAAAGTTTCCCCAGTAAAGACCCTAAAATTAGCTTGTTGAAACCTTAGTTACTTCTTTTTTTTAAGGACCATATGGATATTGCCCTTATTTATATTCAAATCAATTACCACAGGAAGAGTTCCGAGACGTTCTTTAACTTGTCCTAAGTGAAGCCCCCATTGCTTCCAGGACCTGATCCTTCTGCAGCCTAGGCGCGGATCTGAAGTCCCGGCATCACCAGCTCAGTGCCCCTTCTAGGGTACCACAGACGCAGTCACAGTGCCCATCCCCTTCTTACCTGCTGTAGGGCGTCCTCAGCAGCAGAGCCTGGCTGCCTGTGCAGCTGTCGGTAGGGGTGTGGCATCCGTAGACCGGGGGTGGCACAGAGTACTGCTGCTCACCTGCCAGAGAGCGAAGGACAGCAGAGTATCACCCAGGTTTCGAGGCCATGGGCAGGGATAAGGAGCACCAGAGCTGAGACACTGGGCCTTGGTGCCAGGTGTGCCCTCCTGACACAGATCTTAATGTGGGCTTTACATTTCCTGGGTAGTCACCACTGGCACCCGGAAAAGACCCTCTGGATTGAGTGGTGTGTTCCTAAATGTATTTGGGACAGGAGACTCAAATAGTTTTAAGTTGAGTCAAACCAGGCTAATTATATCTAAGATCCCTTTAGATGTCTTCTCCTTTGCTCAATTTACGATAGGTGGACTCGGGGACGGGTAGATGGAGGTAGGATGTGAAGACCTGCACCACTCCCACCCACTTACCCAGTGAGCCCTGCTGGCCCATGGGGTCCTCATGCTTGAAGGAATGATTGGGAAACTGTGCTGCGTGGTGCGAGGTCGTATGACCATAGCTGGGCGGCCCATCGAAGGTGACTGTGCCGTATCCTGTGTGACAGAGAGAAACAGCATCACTTGGAGGAGGCAGGGGCACTAAATCTGACCAGAACCCAGGCGACTAGAGTGTACTCATTATCAGAATTCAGATCTGCATCTCGGGACCACCTGCCTGCCCTACTGACTTCTAGTCGTCCTGTCCGTCCTGTCCCCTTCTAAAATTCAGGGATCCTTGCTATTCCCCAAATCATCTATGGAGGTGTAGGGGTCTTCCACCCAGGTAATCTGCACCAGACCTCTATCAAGTTAGGTGTAATAACCATCACCCCCTAAAACAACTGCCTTGGTGCTCATACAGGGGTGGCTCCCAGCAAGTGAATTCCCTGGGCTTGACCCTATCCTGACTCCTAACTGTAAATCAGAAGTCTTGTGCACCAGCTTTCATTAATTACTCTGGACCAGTTAAACAGCCTGTGCTTTAAATGGGAGAGTAATTACTGAGAAATGTTATCTGTCTGTGCACACAACCTGACATAACACCCAAGGCTCTTAAGAAAGCTGTCCAGGGTCAAAAGAAAAGACCCTTCTCTTAGGCTCAGAAGATCTCAACCCGCTGTACTGGCCAACCTCCTTCCTCACAGGCCAGAAAACACTTTGTTTTAGTGTGCAGGTCATAATTGTTTCTTTTTCTGTAGCAGTGAGGAATCCTCTATACCTGTTTCCTGATCAAAAAATAAAAAGCAAAAACAAAACAAAACAAAAAATACAAGGTCTCATTTTTCTAGTCTCTCAAAGGTGAGAAAAGCACATAGTCTTTTATGATTATTATTAAATGGGCTTAAACACCCCGCCCCCAGCCCTTTCTAGAAAACATCCTATCTGGGACCAGAACTCAGGGCTGGAGTCTCTCTTCCAAGCTGAGAAGGTATCTGAAAGTCAAGGGACCTTCAATGGCTCCCTGCAGGACCATCACAACGGGCCCCAGTTCCTTCCCATTATGCTGGGTCAACAACCCCCACAAAATTCTCTGGACCAAGATAAGTCCAAGGCTCTGGGTCTGCCATTTTTGCCTCAGTATGATCTAGGCTCTGCAACAAGTGTCTGCAAAGGAAGCAGGTCACTTCCACCTCCAAAACACACAGTAGGCTACTACCCAAAACACAAATCCAAGCTTCTATCTGCTTAGCGGGGAAAATAAAGGTACAGCCAATGGTATTTCACAGTGGGGGTGGGGGAGCAGGAAAAAAGACCATCAGGATTACACCAGGGTTGCACAAAGCAGGCTTGGGCCTCACCCACCGCTCAGAGCAAGCAGCCAGGTTTTTAACCCCGGAGTACCTTCAGTCGTTACCAGTAAAGTGGGGAAAGATAACACCCAGTCCCACCACCTCCCCCAGGCCGTTAGCTCCCAGGGGTGGGTGAGTGCTCACACTTGGGTTTCCGGAGGCTTCCTTTTGAGAGTCAGGCCGGTCCCCTCTCCCACCACCACCCTTTGAGGGCTACAGACAAAAAGGGCATTTCTTAAAGAAAGAGAAGGGAATAAAAACAACAAAGAAAATTTCTTTAAACGCACCAAACTCCATTCTCGAGCGGAGAGCAGACGACCACCAAGCCGCACTACCGCTCCTCAAAGCTTGTGCGTGGCGGCGAAGGCTGGGGGGCCCTAGGCTGCAGTTTCGAGGCCACGCGAAGTCCCCAAAGATGCGGGAGCCCGAGCAAAACCCCCTACTTCCCCATCCTGAGTCTTCCAGACCTTCCAGAGCAACGCCAACCTAGAGCCCCCTCCCTCTGGAGGGGCGGCGATGAAAGCGCCTGGGGAGCACAGGGAGGCTCTGATGATTAGAAACTTATCGGACAAAGGGCCCATCAGGAGCCCGCCATCCCCTGGCCCACGCAGAGCCCCGCGCCAAGGGGGCAAGGGCGGGAACCAAGGGAGGGACTGCGGCCCTGGGGGAAGAAGCACGATGTTCTAAGACTCCTTGTCCAGCCTTTGGACAGGAAGGCCCTATGCCAGCCAAGGTAGCGACTTTCCCACGCTTGGTCCTGGCCGGTGAGGGGGAGCGCAACCTTGACATTGCGGAGAAGGGAGCTGCGCTCAGGGCTCTCCTCCCACTCCCGGAGACAGGAACTGGCTGGCCCAAGAGGCTAGGATAGAAAGGGACACAAGCTTAGCCAGGAAGGTGTCCCAAGGACTAAAAATAATAATGGGGGAAAAACTTTCAAATCTCCCAGCACCTTTGGCCCCAACAGCCTTCTGTGTGACTGGGGGTGTCTTTGGCCTCCCCTCGTGATTTAGGGTAGTCTGGTGATCTCAGAACCCGGCCTTGCGCTAACATTTTGCGCACAAGCCTAGGGGGTCTGGAGCAGAATGGAAGGCAACCCACTCCATACTCCCACTCTAAGCTCTGGGTGTGGGCAGAAAGTTCTCACCCCAATCATCCTACAAGCACTACAAGTTGTTCATTGCCCGTTCAACTGGGCAGAAACAATGGAGCCAAGATTCCTGGAAAAGAACTGGACAATGGTGTGGGTTAAGGGTCCAGCTTTGCCACAATTTCAGAGACCTCTTGATCTCTGAGTGCCTGGATTTCCTCTTTCAATGTCAGGCTATGAGATTGTGAATTAGGTCTTAATTAACATTAGGTTTCCAGTATTCATCACAAAATTGGGGTTTGATATTTGCTAGATTAATTCTTAGAAGAGTGGGGTGTCAGCTATATTTAAGAAATAGAAAAATGGTTCGTGCTTATAGGAAATTTAGGAAGGAGTGTCATGATTAGCCTGCCAGAGTTGCCTACAGGTCACCAGAGAGAGACTAGCCTGGACTCCTCTCCCAAGGAGCCTGGATTTTGCACAGTTAAGGCCATTCTCACTTTCCAGAGAGAGAAAGGAGTTACTCCCTAGGCCATGCCTCGGGCCAAACCCTGCATTCCTGACACAGGAACCCCAAACTCCAAGGAATGAATGTGGAATATCAGCTTCTCAAGTCCCACTCCAGCTTCCAGGGGCCAAGTGAACCCAAAGGTCTGTACCTATACTGGCTGCACTAGGGGTATTTTTGTTTTGTTTTCTAGGCCAGGCTGGTCTTGAACTCACTGCAATCCTCATACCTCTGCCTCTCAAGTTTTGATATTAATAGCGTGCACCACACACCGTGCGTAGTTCCAGTTTTTATTAAGAGAGAAATACTTAAGCTCTTTGGCAGGAGCCAGCTTTCTGAATATGACTATAATCTGGAGGCATCTAGTAGCAGTCAAATAGATCATGGATGGAAGCATTCCCAAGCCTGTGTGGCAGCTATGCCTGTCTATTCCAGAAAAATCTGTTTTTTTTTTCCCCAGAGGTATAGTGTCAGTGGGCTTTAGAATCATTTTCCTCTACACTCCTCACTCCCCACGATGGTTGACTGGAGTCAGGCTCGAGACCTGAGCTGTAGAAGGCTTGATGCAGGACCCCCCAGCCAAAGCAATCAGCTCCCAAAATTCCCGAGGAACCTAGGTGGGCTCAAAACAAAGGACTGGGCACAGTAGTATTTTATACCCTAAAGGACATATTTGTGAGCCTCTCCGCACATCCCTGCCGAGCTGCCTGGGGCTGGGTATCTGACCTATTGATGGATAACTAAATTCTCCACATTAGAGCTCCAGCCAAGGGAACATCAGGCTTTCCTGCTTTTGCCATTTAGCTTTTCTGGCCTGGCCCAGGCTCCTAGTTACCCACCACAGCTGAAGCCTAGAAGTAACACACCTGTCTATTACAAAGGGGCCGAAAGAGCCTTGAACACAAGCTTCAGTGACGACAATAAGCTGTCCCAACATCTGTGCATGCAAAACAGTGATTTCGTTTATGGAAGACCAAGAACCAAGGAACCCCTTGGGTATGCTGTGAGGGACACGGATCCCAGATTATCTGGACAGAAAAAAAAGCAGATGGTTTCGGTTTCGCCAGGGCTGCTGCTGGACTAAGGTAGGAAAGGCCTCCAGACCCAACCGATGGAAGAAGGCTCCAGAGAGCCCTGCCTCTGGGTGTGAGTTCTCAAACCTCCTGAAAACGGTTTACACTGCTTTTCCCATTCTACACATTTCAAAAGCATCCCAGACCTACCTAGGACCACACTTTTTTTTTTGCTCCAAGAAGAATACCCTCTGATGTTAGTAAAATATTTCCTAAAATATGAAATCAAACCAATTCGAGTTCTCAACAGCAAAATAATCAAATGCGTGTAAACAAAGAGGCTAATGACAGTGGTCCAGCAAGACTGGGTTCTGCAAGGGCCTGGACCCTAGAGAGATGTGGGGGCGCCTGAGAGAGATGAAAACAAATATTTATTGTGCCTCAAGGTCCCATGGATACTGACAAAATGGCAAATAAACCTGTCTTTGGTCTAATCTCCTAAATCTTTTTAAAATTTATTTGCAAGTAAAGACAGAAGAGAGAATACACAGAGAGAAAAAAAGAGCGAGAGCGAGCGAGCGAGCGAGCGAGCGAGAGAGAGAGAGAGAGAGAGAGAGAGAGAGAGAGAGCTTGTTGGCTGCTACAAACTCCAGACACATGCACCACTGTGCATCTGGCTTTACGTGGGTACTGGGGAATTGAACCCAGGTTTGCACATAAGCAGCCTTAACAGCTGATCCATCTCTCTAGCCCCAAATCTCCGAAGTCTTTCGAAAATCTTTTCCTAGACAAATCCGGTTTATACATGGCCAGGATGTCGCTGAGGAACGCTGTAAGAAAGCACGCTGTTTCCCGCTCTAAGGCCACTTGGTGCTATATCACCTGGAAATCAGAGGAGCTGGGCTCCCTCCCATCACCCCTGCAAACTTTGCACCATTCCCCGGAGCCATGTAAAAATAATTCCAAAAGCTATCTTTACCTGGTAGCCCATTCACCTCATTTCAGCGCTCCCCATCACTGCTGTGCGCTTAACGTGAGATGGCTAAGGGTACTGTACCCTGGACGTTTTGGCATGTCAGAGACAGCACAGAGGGTCCTTTAACACTTGAGCTCAAAGTTCACAGTCTAGCTGTCAAAAAAGCTCAACGTCTTGTGACAATTTGTTAGGGCATGGAGCAACAAGAGCTGCACTCAGACGCTACACCAATCCCTTCTCTTCCTATTCCCACGGAAACTTGCAATCTTCGGGCATCCTAGAGCCCCAGATGCCCTTCCCGGCTTCCGCGAACGGAGGGGTGCGAGTCCTACCCGGCTGTGCGCGACGCTGGGAGCTCCAGCCGCAGCGCACTCACCTTCCCAGGCGTCATCCATTACTCCTGATTCTCGGGAGGCCGCTGGGTAAGAACGGGGGTGAAGGACAGAGTAGGATAGGCGCCCAGCGAATGCCCGGAGCCCTGGCGGTGCGCGCCCGGGAGTGGGGGCGCTCCCTGGGCCGCTTACCTTGGTTTCGAATGGCCGGCTGGCTCTCCAGGCAGCTGGGCAGGTAGGGCGCGTTGGGGAACATCCTGGCCTGGCCGGAGGACGCCTGAGTGGGTGGAGGAGGACCGAAGGGTCCGTAGCGACAGGCTCCGGCCGTCCCGGTGAACTGGCCGGAGAAGTGGACGGTGAAGGCGCTCAGGCACTGCTCCTCGTGCGGCTCGGCGCCTCCCCAGCTCGGCTCCTGTTTGATGAACGAGTGAGGCGGCGGCGGCGGCGGAGGCGCAGGCGGCGCGGGAGGCGGCGCGGGGCCGCCCAGGGTTCCGTAGGCCGAGGCGCCCGGGGCCGCGAAGTCCAGCACCGGCGCCCACTGCGCCGCGCCGCCGCCGCCCAGCGAGGGCACGGCGGGCAGCAGTGCGTTCAGGTCCCGCACGTCGGAGCCCATCAGCTGAGCTTCAGAAGCACCTCCGCTCCCGCGACCCTGCGGATGCTGGGCCACGTCAAACTTGGACTTGATGCTGCTGCCCTGGCCTCGGTCCCCCGGCTGCTGCAGGCACCCGGGCTCCGGGACGCACGTGGAAGCCGGAGGAGGGAGGAAGTCCGAGATCTCGGCGAGGAGGCGGCGGGGCCACGGGCTCCTGGACTGTGGGTGGGTGGGTGGGTGGGGGAGTGGGAGGCTGGGCGGGGTAGGGGGAGCGGACTGGCGATCAGGTTGCCGAGAGCCCCCGGGTGTGGGCGCTGCCTTGAACTCCTTACCCCAGCTGCCTGGCTGCCCAAGGCTTCCCAAAGCTCAAATAAGAGGGGCTGGCGGCGGGGAAAGAGGAGGAGCCAGGATGCTCGGCGGCTCCATTCACACGCAGCGGCACCAGCCGGGCGAGCAGCGCGCACCGCTCCTGGGGGCACAAACCCCTGGCGGTGTGGGGCGGGCCCGAGGGAGAGTCCCTGTCACAGACGCCCCCTCCTCTTCCACCCGCCAGTAGGGCCACCCCTCCCTTTCTGGCCTCCCCGAGTGCGGGCGCCTTGGGACACAGGTAAGCCCCACTGGTTAAGCAGTGGGGTCCTTTTGCCTCGGTTCTTGGTGGGACTCGAGTAGGGGGACCTTAACTAGAGAGGGCGGGGTGGAGGGAGGGGCAGATCGGCTCCACTAGGGCGGGAGCTTAAGGAAGCTCGGAGTACTCTCCCAAGTTCAGAGGCTGGTACCTTGACATTCTGCCCCCCCCCCGCACTTGCGCCTTACAGCCTAACTTCAGGGTTACTGGGATGGGGGCTCTCTCTACTTGGGGAGGTCCGGATTCAAAGCCCCAGGTGGGTGAATGGAGGATGACATCAGTTATGACTAGAGGGACGGTTTCAGTTGGCTGATGATCGTTTGGTGGAGTCTGAGCCCAGAGGAGGGAGGCTAATATTACCTAATATCGGTTTAGGGGGCACTTGATAATATCCATTTCTAATAAGGGGATATATAAATTTTACACGATTAAGATGGAGAAAGAGCAGCCAGTTTGAAGAGAAACAAAACACTTGGGGAGACGTCTAGAGTCCCCGTGAATTAGGGTTGGCAAGTCCTTGAGTCTGATTGGGAAGGAATAGGAAAGGGAGGTATTGACCACGTAGCCGGCTGGGAACATTTTGGAGCCGGCTTGCCAAGCACTTCTTCCATTCACGATCTGGACTTGCAAATTGTCATTGAACAGGAAATGCAAACCAGTTAGGCTAACAGAGAAACGGAGCAGGGAAAACCTTCCATTGGCCCAGGGCCAGAGGCGAGTTCCCACCGCAGGGAGCTCGTAGCGCGTGGTTTAGGCACCATACCTTCCTCCAGCTCGCTGTACTCTGGGAGCTCCCCCCGCCCCGTGCCTTAGAACAGGTGTCTGGGAATTGGCTTTGTTTGCTTTAGGTCTTCTAAAGAAGTTGAATTCCTCCGGGAAAGAGTCCAGAGGCTAGAAGAAGCCCCGGAAAGTGTGTTTCGGGTGCCCAGGAGGCTGCGGCGACAGCGCAGCCTGGAACGGCCAGGCGCAGGCCAGGGAGCAGGGAGCGGCGGGTCGCAGACTGGCCTCGGGAACCAGCCTGCGGTGCGGTGGGGGTGAGGCTGGAAGCTTCCCAGCCAAGCCTTTGAGAAACAGCAAAGTTGTTGCGGTTTTACAAAGAAAACAAGCGTTTCCGTGAGCTTGGAGTATTCTCCGTTTCACAGGTTTTAACTTGCTTAGTGAGGACACAATTACGGTCAATTCTGGTTCCGACCCAGGCCCAGGAAGTATTGCTGAAACGAGTTATCCCCTGCTCATGGAGTCAGACAAGGCTCGAAGTAGAACGGTGGGATCATTAGCTGCCCCGTGGCTTCTGCCTTCACCTTCGAGGTAGACGTCGCGCACACGCATTTGGTGTTTGACGGCTTCATATTCGCTCTGAAACTTTTTTTCTTAAAAAAAAGTAAGACAAAAATGCAAGGATCTAGAGTCTAGCTCCTTCCTCCTACATTCTTTCTATCCCTGAACCTGTATCGGGCTCAAAGACTGGACAGAGGCACACACTTCTGTGTTGAGACAAAGCATCCCAAAGCCCAGCTGCTTCCAGAACACCCGACCGACTCCAGGTCCCTCCCTCCATCCTACCTCTTCTTATTTCGACTGGGAAGTCTTTTCTCTTAATTAAGTCTTTTCTCTTAATTCGGCACCGGGCAGGGGGAAAAGGTCCTTTACGGAAAACCAGAGCTACATTGGCGAACGAAAACCGAGATCATTTCTCTTTTACTCACCGTTGCAAGTTTTGTTTTGTTTTGTTTTTGAGGTGGGTAATCTAGAGTTTGATTTGAATGTGAGCTCTTGGAAATCTGAGTCCTAAATGGAGCAAAGACAGATTTCAGGAGTTTTTCTGGGGTTTTGGCTGTAGTGTGGAATCCCCTCTCCTCTTTGATTTATTTTCTCGAATTTTTTGAGGGATGGGTCGAGGAAGCACAAATGCCTTTTCAACCCCAGTGTCCCCTTGTCCTGACTTCTCAGTCCCGTGCAATCGACAGGTCTGAGAAGCAAAGGTTGTGAATGCTAAGCAGGTCCGCTTATCTGAAGCTACTTGGTCCAACAAGGGACACCTGAAAGTCCCCTTGCCTACCCCCATTCCCGTGAGCCCAGGCACCCCTAAACCAGGGCTACAGAACCCTGCAAACCTCTGGAGTCACATTCCTTCCACTTCACCTCCCTCCCTTAGGTAATAATGGTCGAGGCGGGATTCCTGCTGCGACCCACACGGCCTGCGCACCCTACACAGCAGCTGCAGGAGCTACAGCCTGGCTAAAAGAGGGTCTCGCCTTCAGTCCACTCTGCACGTCCATTTATCAAGGCCATCCAGGGCCCCAGAGAAGTGAAGGTCACGGAACACTGTGTGCTTCCTATTCTCACCCACGTTCCTGCCCCCGTCAGCTCCGAGATCTGGCAGAGGGTATCTCCTTTGGAGTTACCCAAGGACAAAGCTACCAATTCAACTGAAGCCAGAGATGGAAACTGTGGTCCCAACAGAGGGAGAAAAAGTGAGCTGTGGTACGAAAGCAGTGGTTAGGAGCAGCTTAAAAATGGAATCTCAGTTTTGCCAGATTTGACAGCCCTGTGTCCCCAGATGAGTCCCAGACTTTCCGGGCCTCACTTTCCTTATTGGTCAAAGGGGTAGCTCCCACCTCGGGGACTTGTGGCGTGGATTAGATGAGAAGGCACTGCTCTATGCACTCCTTAAGCCACAGGTTTGACCATTGGTGTCCGAGGATACTTAGCAAGGTTTGTGGCCAGGTTCAGTGGAAACCCAGAACTCTCAATGCCCAATGTGTCCAGGGGAGGCTTAAACCTCTGCCTCTCTAGAATTAATGGAATGGGGAAGGAAAGGGAAGACTCCGGAAGCCCACGTGGCTTTAAGACATGGATAAAGTGCACGCACTGGCCTACAAGGTGCATAATTACTGCAAAATGAAAAGATCACAACTAAGTGGGAGGGGGCAGTGAAGACCTCCACCTCCAACCTTCACCCTGGCGCTGTCGAAGGCATCTGGCTGAGCGCGAAGCGGGGCTGCGACAGCTTGGGCCCCAGGGACCTGCGCGCACGCCCAGGCCGCGCTCCGGCGGTCACCCCTAGGGCCGCCGCTGACAACTGAATAAACAGCCCCAGCGCCGGGATCTGTCAAGGGCTGAGGCCGACATCCCGCGCGCCAGCGTGAAGAGTGACTCGACCTCCAGGCCACCAGCCCAGCCGGTCACCCCGGGACCAGCCAGTAGCGATGAGCGTCCCAGAGGCCAGAGCAAGATGAAACCCCAGCCGCTGCTCCTCTCCTCCCAGCTCCTCTAACTCAGCCAGATGCCCACCCCGGGCAGGAGTATAGGGTTCCCAGACAGAAGTGGAAGCTCCATTTAGGAAAAATAATAATAAACATGGTTAGGGCTTTTTGTGATATAGTCCACTCCCAGGATCGTTCTGTTCATTGAAAAGTATCTCCATCTTTCTGACTTTTCTGGCCCGGTTTAGGGATCCAAAAGCATTGAGCACTGCCTGGGGTGCGGTGCAAAAAATTTTTTCTCTCTCCCCAGCTCTTCGAGTTTGGGGCTGCTGGGGCTACCAGTCTGTTTTGATGCCACCGCGAGATGGTCCCTAAGCTCTTGGAGAGACCCTCTGAAAGGACTGTGCAGCGCTGCCTCTATTATTATCCCGTAAATCTTTTTAAATTCTGGAACTAATTATATAGAGGATATGTCTCAATTTGTTCTGCATTAATGCCACAGTGGGGATGGAGGCCAGGCCATGGCCAGAGCAGATATGTAGGCCCATGAAATTGATGAACTGAGAGTTGCTTCCAGTCCTGGGCGCGCACCATCTGGAATTCCAGTCTGAGGTTACAATTAGAACTCCTGACCCCAGATTCAACTTTGCGAACAACAGAGGAAAAAATGAAAAACGGAAAAAGCCAAGGGGGAAAAAACAAACTTTATTCTGCACCTGTAAAAAAAGTTAATCTTAAAATCTTCCCATTTTAGAAAATTATTTCCAATTTTTGTGATTTTAACCTATAAAAGATAATAGGATATATTTTGTAGGCAGGATTTTATCTAATCCCCTTACCCTCCTGGCAGCACTTGGTTTTAATAGTTGTCAGATTCCCACTGGCATTGGCTTTCATTATATGTGACTGAAATATTCCTCAGAAATTTAGCTTGTAAGTCCAAATACTGTCACTTTGTGGTTTCCCCTTTGATAAGTAGTATAGTTTCAGAAACCTGCCTGGATCTAGGACCAATTCTCTCTCTCTTTCTCTCTCATTTAACTATAATCAGAGATTTTTATTTGTGTAGTGATTTTATTTGGCCTCTAAATTCACTAGGGTAATTTCTTTTTTCCTTAGTAACATGCTTCTTTATTTTCCTCTCACCTTGACTCCTTGAACAAATGAAAGATCAGGCAGTATTGGGGATCTGTTAAATTTATTAACATAAATGCTTAGACAAAATGAGATCTAAATCATTCGGATGTATTAAGCCATAAAGTATCCCAATGAAGTCAGCCTTTGCCAGGGTCCTAGTGTGTAAATGCTCATATAGAACTTGTTCCTGCTCCTCAAGCTGAATGCATGCAGAATGGGGAGAGCAGCCTGTTAACATTGTTTTTGCTGCCCAGTCTATGTCTGGAAGGGGAAATTTCAATCGTTTGGAGTCGCCAGCAGGAATTTTTTTTTTTAAAGAAAGGTTTACACCATATATGTGATGGGAAGTACAGATATAGGGAAAAAAATTGATGAACAGTGGGCAAAATCAGGGCTTTCTGAATATCAGCCAACATCACAACAATTTGGTTGAAAAAGGCCCTGGCTCTTCATTCTGATAACAGATTTGCCTTTAGCAAAGAGCCACCTGGGCCTCTGTCTGTTAACCAGGATGCATAACTGGTCCCAGGAGAAGGATGTGTATGTCACTGGAGGTGGATGAAGAGAACAGAGTTGGGGGAGTGAGGACATAGGATTGATGGAATTCCCGACAGAGGTGTATTAAGACAAAAAGAAATGGCAAAATGGTCAAGAAGGAATAGCTCCTTCAAACTCTTTGTAAATCTTGGCAAATCAGGGCATTCTTTGCCTTTTACAAAATGATTGTCCTGAAGGTTTATTTTATTTTTTTAAAGAAATCAAGTCATCAGAAAAAGGGAATCATTACCCTTCCTCCTTTACAATAAGTGCTTTCTCATCCTTTGGGTGTCTCTCATTCCCTCACCCCACAGCCTGTGTTCTGCACTCCTCATTTGCCATCAGAACTCTAGTGGTTAAAGGCCTTGCTCTCAGGGAGCTGCCATCCCAGCAGGAGTAACAGGAAGAAAACAAAGCAGACACTTCAGGTAGCAGCTGCTATAAAGGAACAAGGGTAAGACTTGAGGATGATGAAGGAGGCAGGGTGGAAGCCAGAGTCCTCATTTCTTGTCACCTTATTCTGCCCAACTAGTCTAATGCATTTGGGAACACCCTGGCTTGAAGGATCTGAAATGCTTGATCTAGACACATCTCTGCATAGAATACAGGGCAATATAGAATCAGTACTTCAGTTGGTTAAACCAAGCTGGGTTGAAATCACCACCATCAATAGCTGAGCGACTCTTTTCAGTTAATGAACTCCCCAAAAACTCGGTTTTCTCTTCTAGATAAAAAGAGCATCATCCGTTGAAGTAAAGAAAACTCAATAAAGTTAGAAGTATAAATTTCTTAGCCCACATGAAGCATTCAATAAGTGGTGGCTATTGCTTAAGTGGACAGCTCTATGCTTCAGTTGTGCTTCTATTAACTGGTGAGTTCTAGGCTTAGGATCAATATCACTGTGGAAATGTGGTAGCAATATGTTCTTGCTGGGTTAGGGAAAAGAACAGGAAGTGAAAACTTTGTTAAAGTGTCTTATCTTAAACAAGACTGTTGCCCATCTCACCAGAAATTGAGATCATTTGCCCTACACCCCGGGCCTCAAAACAGGAAATTGGGGGCTTTTACTTCAAAATCAAGTTTAGCTTATTCAAAGCTATTGGTTAACATATGCTTGAAAAACTCAGGTTGCACTGTTTTTACAGCCAAGTGTCAGGTGTGAATGCTGCCCACAATAAAGAATCCAGGACTGGGCTGGAGAAATGGGTCAGTGGTTAAGGTGCTTGCCTGCAAAGCCTGACAGCCCAGGTTCAATTCCCCAGTGCCCACATAAAGCCAGATGCACAAAGGGGTGCATGCATCTGGAGTTTGTTTGCAGTGGCTGGAGGCCCTGGCACACTCGCCCATCCATTCTCGTTCTCTCTCTCTCTTTCTCTCTCTCTCTGCTTGCAAATAAAAAAGTATTTTAAAAAAGGATCAAGAACCAGTTATAAAAATGCCTGGCTCAAGTCCAGCCTCTGCCAGTGGGCATGACCTTGGGGAAATAATTTATATTTTCCAGTACCTTTCTATGTAAATGAGAATGATAATGAGAAATTGTTACACAGTACAGAGGCCTGCACCGGCTGCATATAAGCACTGGGGTGCAGAGTTACTGCTACTTTGCTTTCAAACAGGCACAGAGCCTTTTTGTCACAGGAGAAGTCCTTTCAGGACAATATCTAGCATATAGTGTGTGCTCTTAGGTGTCAGTGTCACTGTTAAGGCCCGTTTCTGGCCATCTCCTTGTACTCATGGCTAAACCTTGGATTTCTCACAAGCATGGCTTTTTACTGTGCAAGTACAGATTAGCAGAAAGAACAGGGCTTTCAGGTCAGATATCTGGGGCTTAAATTTTTCTCTGTTCCTTATTCTTGCCTTGGGGTGTCTTCCTTATTCTCATGGAGCCTTATGGGACCAATGATGCCACTATTTCAAAGTTGTTTTAAGAACAAATTAAAACAACACATGTAAAGTGCTTATGGTGTGTCTGGTATCCAGTAGGACATTAATAACAGGTTATTTTTAAACTTCTAGTTTAGCTAATCATACAATATTAACGTTGCCTTTAAAAAGTCAGCCAGCAGCAGGTGGAATTATACATTCACAGAATCGTGTGTTCTGTGCTTCAGAACCTTGCACACTAATCCACACACAACAAATTTACATCTTCCTTTAAGCATTCTAGGCTGAAATCTTATTCTTTCATATATGAAAACCTTTGTAGGTAAGAAAAATTGACTGAGTTTTTGGCTTCTGACTTCAAGCATGTTGGGCTAAATTTTATTTATTTATTATTTTTTGTTTTGTTTTTCAAGGTAGGGTCTCACTGTAGCCCATGCTGACATGGAATTCACTCTGTAGTCTCAGGGTGGCCTCAAATTCGCAGTGATCTTCTGCCTACTGAGTGGGATTAAAGGTGTGTTCCATCATGCTTGGCTCTCTGGGTTAAAATTTTGAATCCCAATTACAATTTTTTTTCAGTGTCTGTAGAATACCAAGCAAACATCAAGGATGTTGGTAATCCTGTGTTGTTCTAAACTTTTCAGATGATGGTGAGAGAAGGCTGTTTGACCCTCTTCCTGGAATTACTGCACAGCAACTCTTAGTAGTTCTGTAAACAGGCGTGAATGTAGTATCAGCTTGCTGTTGAAGATATTCCAAAAGTTTATGAGCAGTCACTCAGGAAAAAGAAGACAGTCATTCGAAATCTGACACTGCTCGATAGTGCGTTTATCCATGTCTCCATAAATCACAGACCAGTGAAACTCCTATTGTGGTCATTCTTCCAGATCTAAAGGACACCACCTCTTCCCCCCCACAGAAATTAAATCCATTTCAGAAAGCCTAACATTTTCCCTCTACCAATACAGAGGCTAATTACAAAATTTCCCAAGAGATAATAAATATTAAACTCTAATCAACACATGTGACACAAGATAAATAAAGAGGCATATAACTTAGCCTTGATTCCTGTGTGGAGTACATATTTATCTTTAATTATCTCCCACCTGGGAATGGGATAATTATTATGTTATGTTTATTATTTATACCTAGAGGTACTACATTCTAATTTTGCACAGGACCGGCTCAGTTGAAGCTATTACCCTGACTTATTTATAAATTATTCTCCTTTTATTCCCAAAGTATACTGGATTTGATGGTAAATGACAAGTGTTCCATTTGCTTTCAATTTTTATTTTATGAAAAAGGCAGTTTTAGAAAGCCACTAGAGGGGCTGGAGAGATGTCTCAGTAGTTAAAGGTGCTGGCTTGCCGAGCCTGCTGGCCCATACTGGCCCACATTTGGTTCTCCAGTACCAGATGTACAAAGTGGTACATTGTGTCTGGAGTTCATTTGCAGTGGCAAGAGGCCCTGGTGTGTCTGTTTCCTATCTATCTATCTATCTATCTATCTGAAAGCCACTAAGAGCAAGGGTAAAGACGAGCATTAAATGGGGCTATTGAGATGAAAAGATTGGATGACAGATGAAAAGATTGATGAATATTAGAAATCAAAGAATAAAAATAATTCATTAAATTAAGCATTAACACATATCTGAGCTTCGTGGCAGCCAAGTCAGAAGGACAAAATAACAGTAGTTATGTATCTCTCATCTTATAAGCGGAGAAACCTGATTTTTCAGAAGAGGTAAATTTTTCTAGTGTTCACTAACTCTAAGAGAAACGTGTCACCCTGCCCTATCTATAGGATCATCAGACAAAGGCTTCAACACAAATGTTTTAAAAGATTATAAGACAGGGACTTGAGAGATAGTTCAGTGGGTAAAGTGCTCGCTGAGCAAGCCTGAGGCTCTGACTTCAGTACTCCACTGAAAATGGACAGCCTGATAGTCAGCCAGTCTAGCTAAATTCATGAATGCCAATGTGAGATCCTGTTTCAAAAAAGGTGGATGGCCTTTATAAAGATGACACCTGAATTTGTTTTCTGCCCTCTATACACACATGCACTCCCATGCATGTGTGCATGTGCACACACACACACACACACACACACACACACAGAGAGAGAGAGAGAGAGAGAGAGAGAGAGACATCCAATGGCCATATTAATAAAATTATTGTTCATGAACTCAAAGAGGAAAGAAGAAATAATATATAAGTAATCTTAACAAGCAGGTTTTAATCTGGGCATGTGGCATATGCCTTCAATCCTAGCACATAGGAGGCTGAGGTAGAAGGATTGTAGTGAGTTTGAGACAAGCCTGGAGCTACAGAATTAGTTCTAAGTCAACCTGGGCTAGAGTGAGACTCCACCTTAAAAATAATTTTTAAAAAACTTGACTTTTATTCTTAGCCTTCAAATAACTTTGGACATGGTTAAAGACCTGATCCTCATCTCCAGAATCTATGAAGGGCTGAGAAGAGTTCAAGGGCAAGGATTTTCAACTGACACTACACTTCTTAGGGGATCCAGCATAACCTATGGACTGGAGGACCCTGGTGTTACTCCTGTCTGGTAGGGAGAGGCCAGGAATGCTGCTGAGCACTCTACAAAGCACATGATAACCACTTAGAACAGACCTGTTCCATCTCACAGGTGGAAACCTATATTAGAGTAACTTAGTAAAAGAAATAGAGACATCATTTCTAGCTGGGGTAAGAAGAAAGAGCTTCATGGAGAATTGGGCTTGGGATAAATCCCTGCTCCCCCAATACTTCCTCTCCTCCCCAGTGGAGCTGGAAGATGGCTCTCCTCAGGTTCCAGAAATGTTGGGGAAAGCATTAGGGAAGTGAGAAGAGGCAAGGATGTTGTTGGATACAGTCCACAAAGGGAATTGCAGAGGCACGAGTTGAACTAGAAAAGAAGGAGACTCCGTGTGGGAAATGAGAAAGAGCCAGAGGACATGTGAATTTAGGGCAGAGTTTCTGTTCTGATGTTATAGTCCAAGACCCCTAAATATTGCCAGGATGTTTTAAAACCACACAAATCAAAGGCAGCATAAACTTTTATGTTCGCAAAGATCATCTTGGTGTACGTATGGATATGCACATAGTTTCTTTCCTATCCCCACATCGTTTTTTTAAAGCACTTACATAATGGGGATTTACTGTTACTCAGTTTTAGATTGCATTAAATTTTAAAAATGTGTGCCTACTTTAAAATACAACCTATCAAAGCACAGAAAACTCAGAACCACTGCTGTAATTATATGACATCTAGGCATCGCCATTAAGAAATATTAGTCTGACCCTGTTCTCTGTGTCATGCTACAGACTTTCCTCTTGAATCATGGGACGCTTTGTGAAGAAAGCAGAGTCCCTCGATATTAGCCATTTCACCCCTTAAAGTTCAGCCAAGAGTGGGACAAAACCTTCATCGTCGCCCTGTTGACATGTTTACCTCTGGCATAGGAAAACAATTCAGCTTCCCAGTCGAGTTCCTTGCATGGAGACATATATTTTATGTCTTCCTTTGATGGTCTACAAATAAATTAGCCCAATCTACTAAGGTCTGCCAACATATACGCATTACTGAAGAAATCTGAGATGCTAAAAAAAATATGGTAATTTATCGTCTCCCAATATGTTCTTCTTAAGAACCAAATAAATATTATCAGCAGGTTTATATACCTGACATATTTATTGCAGTATTCCCACTGAGCACTTCCCATTGTCATGTGTTCTCACACATTGTTTTCACAAATTGTGTTTTGAAAGAAGTCTAGGGAAATTCAGGCCAGAGAAGCAAGATGTTATCTTTTGGATAGGCTGAGTCCCTTCTAATGGAAGAAGATAATCCATTCAGTGGTTTGGAGAGCCAATGAACTCCAGTGGGTGTGATAAATCCACGGGATGGGAATCCAGGATTTTGCACTGGAACCTTGAAGTCAGCATGAGCAATTTAGTCATGTTCCAAATAAACACAGTGTATCATTATTATTGTGGGGCAAGTGTGAACATCTGTTAGGTCCAGCTCGCCCTGTTTCCTTAAAGGCAACTGATGAGGGTGGGGATGGTTCTCACAAATGGATCTATGACAGATATAGCGTGCCAGACCTGTCCACCAGTCAGTTCTGTTTGGATAATAGGTTTTCAGAAATAAATTTAAATATTATTTATTTGAGAGAGAGAGAGAGAGAGAGAGAGAGAAAGAGAGACAATATGGACACATGAGGGCCTATTACCACTGCAAATAAATTCCAAACACAGACACCACTTTGTACATCTGGTTTTAAGTGGGTACTGGGGAGTTGAACCAAGACCTGAAGGCTTTGCAAGCAAGTACCTTTAACCACTGAGCCATCTTTCCAGCTCTGGATAATAGGTTTTCAAAACAGAAAACTTCACCTGCTCACAGAAGGCCTGTCACATGCATAAAATCCCATGAACTATGGTACCCTTCTGAATTCCTTCCTCTGAGTTATTGCAAAAGATGTTAATACTGAGGAAGCCGGCCTTCTTTGTTTTGAAAGAAATATTGTCCATGTCTTAAGTCCTCATGTAGGTGAGAGGAATCTAAGTATTACTAATTATGACACTCTTCACCATATCTTTTCCTAACACAATCTGGCACCTTCTCAGGTGTCACTCAGTTGACATGGGATATGGAAAATAATCTGGTAATTTTTATTGTCTTGAGCACTTTTGCAGCAGGTTATAACTGTATGAGACTTTAGAGGCCATTCAGTCCTGTTCCTCTTTCTTGTATGAGTTGCTCAAAATCACACACCTAGAGAGTGTGGAGCATCCCCAGGCCTGCAGGCCTGTGAGAAGTGAGAGCATCTTTCTATTAATAGCACACACTCACTACACTTGCTGAGTACCTTCCCCAGGCCAGCAATCTGTCTGGGATCATATGATCCTGGCCATCAGATGAATCACCATGTGATTATGCTGCAGTCATAACTGAGACAGGGTGTTTGAGTTCTTCAACAAGTGTTCTTAGAACTACCTTCACTTACAACAGCCTCAGGAATTCTCCCCATAAACTCCCCTGGTTATTCAACAAGACTAATAGCCACTCAAGCATCCAGTGGGGATGTGAAAAAATCAGCTCCTCACAAGCTTGTTAAAATGATGAAAATGTCATCGTACATCATCAGGACCCGTCCTTTAAGGAGACCTGGTACATTGACAGGCATCTTTTTGTTTGCACTAGTCAATGATGCCTTATAGTTCAGCAACAAGGACACCTGAAGGGGGTGCTCTTCTGGTTTGGAAGGAAATTGGAGTGACAGGCTGATCAACCCTGAAGGCTTTTAAAGGCTCACTTAGAAGCATCGTCAATGGAAGATAACCGGAAAGCCATGGAGAGACTCCATCTACTCTGCCCTGCATCTTGGTTGCCTATTTGATGCTGATGAAATACTGACAGCATTTGGAGTGAGTCTTACACAATATGCAAATATCACAGACCACATTCCAAGATTTAAAACAAAATGCAAGAAAAAAAAGAATTTCTCCCAATTTCACTCCCAAAGGAACTGAAAAGCAGTTCAAACATGTCCAGAAAAGCATTAAAAATAATCCTGCAGAGCGTTCACTCCTTTGGTTGTTTTAATGTGTTTTTGTTGACCCCCCCAAAAAAGGGCAGTTTTCTAAACCTCTGCCTTGGCTTGTGTTGGAATGTCCCTAGAACAAAAGTTCTTGGGTGACCCCCCAGGATGACTGAGCAACAGTAACCAACGATGTGGATGAGGCTAAAAAAATTAAAGCCAATGATGTCAGGCTTAAAATATTGCATCATTAAACTTGAATAAAACCCTGAAGTTTAGAGTCAGGAATGATCTTATTGAGGAAATCAGCAAGCATATTTAAGAGCATGTTAAGATTTTTTTCATAGCATAGCATTGAGCCACCTTTGTATCGCCCAGATGGCTCTGTGGGGTGACATCTACATGTAATTCAAATCTCTTCTCCTCCTTACATCCTCCTTCCCTTCCTTTGGTCATAATCATTAGTAGCCATGATTTCAGTTTAATTTGGTGCTCATGTCTTGTGTTTGTGAGTGGGGACGTTGTCCTCTGATGCAAGGTTTGTCATCAGTATGCCATTTGCAAGCTTCTGGAAAATTCTCCTGTTTTCACCTCCTTTCTTGCCATAGGTGTGTTGGGATTATAGAAGCACACCAATTTGTGACGTTTATGTGGGGTCTGAGGATTTGCATTTAAACACTCAGAGTTGTGCAGCAAGAGCTGTATCCACTTCCGAGCTCTGGCCATCACTTCTTGAGTGCTAAGTGCTCTCCTCCATTTTCTTGACTCTCACAAGCACTGCATAGTCACACATCCCAGAAGAGCAAGGAGAAGCGGGGAGGATTGGGCTGACCACAGCGATGACATTCAGGACACAGTCTAGCCAGGGTAGCAGTCACCAGGTCACATGGTGTAACGTCAAGATTCCAGAAGGAAGTAAGGTGGAGACGTCTAGGCATTGGGGACATACTTCATCACCCGCCTCTGGCATCATTTCTCCTCAGAGGCCAACCTTCAATCCCAGCACATCATGTCAAGATCCTGTGACTGAAAGGAAATTCAATGCATTTGCCACAGAAAGTCTCCACCATACAGTATCAACTGAAGTCTGACCTACCCATTTCCTGTTTGTATCAAATTCTAACATTCCCCATGTTACATCCTTGAAATTAATTTTTTGTTGTTAACTACAGTGAATAACAGTGTTGACGCACTGTGGGGGAGTTACAAAAAGAATTTGCTACTTCAGAAATTTCATGGTGATTTTTTTCCACCTCTGAATCATTCTTCTCTCTCCAAACTTGGTTTTTTTTTAATGGTGGTCCAGTGTTGAATTGAGAGGGAGCAGAATTGTTAACATCCCCAGTGTCTGACCTAAAGAAGCCAGAGGAAGCCCCAGCAAATCCTCTACTCCCCCTTTTAATAATGTAGCTCTCACAAGATCTCACAAGATCATCCTGATGACCCCAGGCAAAAGAATGCTGGATTGTAGAGCCAGAGGGTTGGGAGCATGTGCCCAGGTGCACATACGTGTGGGAGCTATGCCATGTGCTGCTGAAGTCTCTGTTTTCCTTTTTGGCCCTTCACATAAATCTTGTTTTTACTCTTCTCTTTCATTATAATATCTCCTTCACTGACCTGGAGCTTCTCACTTTCATCTCTTCCTTCCACGCTTCTCATCACACAACAAACCTGAAGTCTTGAAATAAATATTGCAAATAAAAAAGGAAGACTGTTTCAGAAGGGCAAACTGGGATCTTACACACACACTGAAAGACAACTCCAATCCAGTTTGACCTTCTAGGGCTTCCCATACAGTTGGAAGGACAAAAGATCAGATACCCCAGGCAGGAAGTCAAATGTCCAGAAGGAGAAGTGCAGCCATGGGTCTCTGCCAGGTATTTGGGATCACCACTCTGCTAAGACAGGTATCTTGGTTCTATCCCTTTTCCTTGCAGAAATCCCAAGATTATGAATTGAGGTCTGTGAGCAGAACATGGAACCAGCTTCTAGAGACACCTTGCCCAGCCTACCCAGGTTCAACACAGGAAATGAGAACAGTACTCTTATCTCAAGCCACACCACTGGGGTCTTGTTGAAGAATCCCACTCAGGGCAGCTCCTTCTGCACCTTTAAGGGGATGTGAATATAGCATTAGGGCTTCATTTCATTCACTTGGCACCTTTATTGAGCAGGCTAGAAATGACACATGAACAAAAATAGTGGTAACTAATAATACCTACCTTTCATAGACACTTAGTCAGTGACTACCATTGTGTTAGTCTCTTCTTAGGTTGTGGCATTTAATCCTCAAAAATACCGAATAAAAAGCCATAAAGATATCACTGTAGCTCAGTGGAAGAGTGTTTGCCTAGTATGCCTGAGGCACCAGGTTCAACTCCGGGCCCTTTTTATATATAAGAAACAAGTCAGGTGTGGTGGCACATGCCTTTAAGCCCAGAACTTGGGAGACAGAGGTAGGAAGATTATTGTGAGTTCAAGGCCACCCTGAGACTACATGGTGAATTCCAGGTCAGCCCAAGCTAGAACAAGACCTTACCTCCAAAAAACTGAAAAACCAATATATATATATATATATATATATATATATATATATATATATATATATATATATATATATCACAGAAAGCTTATTGTTTGTCCAGACCACTTCAGGCAGGCAGTGGCAGAGCACAGAAGAATGAGTCTAAAGCCTCTGATCCTAACCACTGCCCCATGTTAAAGAAGTGAGTGAAGTCATCTATAGCTCATCCAGACATCTGTATAAATTAAGGTCCTGCAGGAGACAGAAGCACATTCAAATATGACCACTGAGGAACATGAAATGAACAATCTATTATTTTTAAAAAGATTTCTATTCATTTATTTGTAAGCAGAAAGAAAAAGAGAGACAGAGTGAATAGGTGCCTTGGGGGGGCAGCCTTTGCAAACAAACTCTTGATGCATGTGCCTTTGTGTATCTGGCTTTGTGTACTAGGGAATGGGACCTGGGTTGTTAGGCTTTTCAGGCAAGTGCCTTGACCACTAAACCATCTCTCCAGCCCACAATCTAGTTTTCTTGATGTAGGTAGCTTTACAAGAAACTGATAGGGGTGGTGTGTCTCTAGGCTCTGGCCAGTAGGGAACCTTTCACCATCCCTGTGGCTAAGAGAGAAAGCAAGAAGAAAGAGTGGTTCCTCAAATGCAGACAGTGCAACTGAGGTCACTAGAGAGAGTAGAGCAGCCTTTCTGAGAGGAAGGCTGACCCGGGAGGAATAGAGTCAACTAACTTGGCAGGGAAGGAACCAGGAAACAAAGTGGCAGGCTTATTCTTACCTCCACCAAGCTCAGCCAGTACTTCCCATTGAGCAGACCCTCTGGAGGGCCAGGCTCCATTGGCATATGTCATGCAGGTCAGTCTCAGGGGCCAGAGGACACTCAGAAAGGGGCTATGAGACTGGAGTGATGGCTCATCAGTTAAAGTCATTTTCTTGCAAAGTCTGATGGCCTGTGTTTGATTCCCAAGTACCCACGGAAAGCCAGAAGCAGAGTGATGCATGTGTCTAGAGTTCTTTTGCAGTGGCTGGAGGCCCCTGGAATGCTCATAGTGTTTCTCTCTCTCTCCCCCTGTCTCCCCCTCTCTCTCCCTATGCTTATTTCTGTCTCTCTCTCAAATAAATAGATAAATAAATAAAATATTACAAAAGGAAGGGGCTTTGTATATTTCTAAATGACTCCAGTATTCTCTTGACTTATATTTAGTTGTTTCAATCATTATCAAATAGAAGTGATTTTCCTCTCGACTTAAGACATTGCTCTTTAGCTTCTGTTCTTGCTTTTTCACAACTCAGAGCCTTCTGAGGATTGAGCCTATGTGTGAAATGGGGATTTTCACTCTAAAAGTTGTTAGGATCTTCTCTATGGGCGTTCTCTACATGGACCAATTTAAATCCTAGGAAATAATTCTTTCACCTATTCAAAAAATAATCCAAACAAACTTTCAGAATGACAATTTATAGAATCAACAACAATAACAAAAAAAGGAATCACTTGGAAATTTTTGAAGAAATCACCTTTCCCTTCAGCAAAATTTAGAAATTAACCTAATATGACAATTAGATTTTTTGGGTTTTTTGTTTTGTTGTGAGACAGGGTCTCATTATGTTGTCCAGAGCTGATATTTAACTTGAAATCCTCCTGCTCAGAAATGTTGGGATTGGAGATCTGTACCATCATAGCCCAGGGTATGTTTCAAATTTTAAGTTCTGTTTTAAGATAAGTTTTTCTAAACAGGCACTATTAGAAATGATGAGAAAATACTTCAGGGCTGAAGGGTTCCAAAATTATAGTATTTC
The DNA here is from genome assembly GCA_004024765.1 of Zapus hudsonius. NCBI lineage: Eukaryota > Metazoa > Chordata > Mammalia > Rodentia > Dipodidae > Zapus > Zapus hudsonius. The sequence goes on along the minus strand of PVHP010000819.1, from coordinate 47,610 downwards.
TTCTCAGTGATTATCCTGCAAAGTCCCAGGTCAGCTCTGAACAGTATGTCTTTTTAATAACAACCTGGGGCCAACAGACTACCAGATATTTCTCTGAGAAAAATGTTTTCTTTTGAATGAACATATTATAATAGGTAAAGATATAGACCTGGAGGAAGAGATTGCATTGTTATGGGGCTCCGTGTGTTGTGGCACTGGACAGAATAATTGGTGACAGAAACTTTTGTTGTGAGTTGTAGCCTTGTGATGGAGTCAAAGTTGGTTGTCAAGGAACGATTTCCACGGCCTGCTGGACACCAAAGATGAGCCTGGCTCCCGGCCACGAGCGCAGTCAGTAAGCTTCACTCCAGCAACTCAAGGCTGCTCTGACTTTTGATATTGTAAACATTAAAAATGAAAACACCCAGGGAGGAGGAGGAAGAACAATAGTGTTTTGACAAATGGAACAAAGATAGAGTCGGACAGACAATTCAGGTCAGAGAAAAAAATGAAGGCCTAGACTTATGTCCGTCTGCCTCCTGCCAAGAAGCACACACCTCATGGGAGGTTTCCAGCAAGATGCAGGCTAATGTGACCATTGGGATTCAGCAATTGTGTTGGCTATTTTCTATTAAAAGATACTTTTTCTGTGCTGGAGAGATGGCTCAGCAGTTAAAGGTACTTGCTTGGAAAGCCTAAGGACCTGGGTTCAATTCCCCAGCACCCACGTAAAGCCAGATGCACAAAGTGCTGCATGTGTCTGAGGTTTGTTGGCAGCGGCTGGAGGCCTTGGTGTGCCCATTCTCTCTGTCTGTCTCTCTTCTCTCTATCTCTCTCTCTCTGCTTGCAAATAAATATTTTTTAAAGGATACTTTTCTAAGACATAATTGGTGTTAAATATGCACACTTGCTACACAAAGTCACAGGAAGGAAGACTTGGAGAGAGAGAAAGAGGGAGATTGTGAAACTTCATAGAAAAATGTTGTTTTGTTTTCCAGGACATATGATAAGGTCTTTCAAATAGAGTTCTGGCCTGTAAAGGGGGTTTTCAGAAAGCCTCTAGCTGCTCTTTGAAGAGTTGTAATTCTCTAAAAAAGGAAATCAGGACGACTCATTCATGACCTTGAAATATCGTTGATAAAAGTATAGTATAATGCATCAGTCAAATGAGCAGGGAAGGGTTTCCGTGAAAGTTCATGTGAGAAGTGCAGCTTTTAGCATGCATGCTATTCCCCACCTTGACCCCAGCAGGAATGTGTCAATTGTAACATGTGGAATGCAGCGGCTCTGGCCCCGTTTCATAAATCTGCCTGGCAACGGGCATCACAAGGCCTTATGTGAAAACAGGCCAGGAAGGGAGAGACAGTGAATCAGCTCACAACCTAGCAGTCAGCAACCTCTCCTGACAAGGGAGCACTTTCTCCTGGGGTCCATCCCTGGAACAGGCGATAGGCTCATCCATCTGTTCATGGTAAGTCCTGCTGAGGATCTTCAATTTAGTCCTGAGGAGACTGGAAGCTCCCTGAAGGACCAGGCTCCTCCTGGTGCGGAGTCACCCAGCTGTGGGAGCAAGTGCTGGATGCAGAGGAGGAGAGAGAGGATTGGCCCCTGGGAGCTCCTCCCTCTCGTCATAGTGGTGAAGTGGATTCCGCCTGCTCCTTGGAAACAGACCTTTGTCCTCCACAACAGTGAAGCCATAATTGTGTCGAGAAAAAACTGGCACACCTCAAAATTCCTTCAGCACTCAGATCTGCTTCCTATTAACCTCAGGCACTACCACTAATCTGCACATTGTTCATTAAGATAAAAAAATGATTCTTTGAGACTGGAGAGATGGCTGGGGTTTAGGTGTTTGCTTGCAAAGCCTAAAGAAAGGCCCAGGTTCAATCCCCCCAGTACCCATGTAATACCAGTGGGGCAAGTGCTCTCTCTCTCTCTTTCTCTCTCTCTCCCTCTCTCTCCTTGCAAATAAATAAATAACGACATAATATTTTAAAATAATGATTCTCGCCCACTAAATAATGTAACACATTATGGACAATAAATATATATTAAAAAAAAATAATGATTCTCCCCCAATTTCTAGATTAGTGTCTCCTTACACTGCTAAGAAAAAACCCTGCCACCTGGTATATTATCATTATACATTCATCAGGAATTTGCATATTATGGTATTGCAGGTATGAAAGATACAAAAGTACATAAGACAGACATCTCCATGCCCCCAGGCCAGATCTAGTTCCAGGGTGGCTCTCACAAGGCCAAAGGACAGGGTCTTCACCTGTGGTAGGCAGTCATGGCCTTCCAAAGATGTCCCCTATCTGATACCCATGATTTATTTCCTGCCTACTGACGTGAGAGAGACTCTGCCGATGTGATTACATTGAGATCCTGACAAGGGAGATCATCGGCCCGGGAAGCACAATGTCAGCACCTCATGCCAGTGAGAGAGGACCAGAGGCAATAGGAAGACAGAGCAGAGTGAGTGGTGCAGTTGCCCCGAGGGCCACAAGCCAAGGAATTAGTGTGGCCCTGGAGCAGGGAACGGATTCCCCACCAGAGCCCCAAGAAGTACAGAGTGGTACCCTGCTTCGGCCTAATGCGCCCAAGTTGGGACTTCTGATCCTCAGACCTGTTAAAGGATACATTTGGGCTGTTTAAAACCACCACCTTTGTGTCAATTTGTTACATCAGCAATAGGACACTCGCACTCCTTCCAGATCTATGCCCAGGACACATATTGTTAATCCCTCATAATTTCCCACTGGACCCCAAAGTAGCCTTGATCCTTTCAACCCAGATGCCCATTCTCAACCAATCAATCAGAAGTGACTCACTTGCCAATCCTGCACGATATATACTGCAATCTGCCCCTGACTATGACCCTCTTGCATGACTACATAATGTATGTTTGCATGTATGACTCAATGAATTGTTCAATAAAACACTACGCCTGGTCCGCGCTAATGGCAGCTATTCTTCTGCACAGGGCTGAACTCGAAGCTTTTAGCTCAGTCTGTCTTCAGTGCAGGAAACAGCAGTGGGTATCAGTGGACAGCATGCAGTTGAGAAAAGATTGAGTAAGGCTGACGACAACTGAAGACACAAGAGAAGTCTGCGATGGAAATCTCTGAGGCCAGTTGGTGGCTTGCTCGTGGGAGATGAGAAGTGCCTGGGAGGACACAGTACAGAGCCAGTCACAACATGTGAGTGCAGAACGAATGAGACCTGCTTCCCTCCCTTCCATGTTTTCCTATTGCGGTGTCATCAAGACACATCAAACAGATGAAAACCAACCTGAACTGTGATGATTCGCCAGATGCAAGAACTTCTTGGCAAGGTGTAAAAAACAGTAGACTTGTGCCAAAATGTGAGGACGACCTTGGAACTAGGGAGAAAATGGAAGTGTGAGATGAGAAGGGAAAAATAGATTTAAAATGTTTAAATTGATTTTCAAAAACACTAATTAATGTCTAGCATAAACAATGCTTTGTTTTTTAATGCTGTTCATAAAACTGAGAGTGGACTTTGGGCAGGAGGTGGAGTGTATTGGATTGAGACCCACTGTGGCTGTCCAGGATATACAGAGGAGCCCACCAGGCCTTGTGAAGAAGAGAACTTTCTAGAGATGGAGGATGCCAGCCCTGGCTTTGTACCCAGAAAGCCTGGTAACACTGGGGTTCCACCTGCCCTCCTAGCTGTGCCTGCATTTGTACTCATATGCTTGGTAATTCAGTAGGTAATCAGACCTAGGAACCATGCTGGCAGGTGACATGCCTCAAGGTCGAGGTGAACCAAGGGGAACCCCTAACCCCCGGAGGGCCCTCTACCCTCTACGTCTGGCCTCTCAAAGTGGCTCTCATTAAAGGCCAAGTGTTTGAATTGCTGGGTGGTGCGGGGGACGCGGGCACCTATGCACATTCCCCTCCCCCACTCCTGCCAGGGTCTGGGACTTGCCTGTGCTCAGCAAAAGGGAGGCAGGAAGGCACACTCTGAAACTGTAGGAGCCTCTGCGCAGGTTGAATGCAATTTTGGATACAATGTCAAGGAGAGAGAGAGGCTCCTTTGGCTTTGGGGCTTTCTTAGTGATGTGGGACGGAGCAGCATGGAGAGGCCTAGAGGTTGGGGACAGGTGACATGCAATACACAAACTGAGCAGGTGGAAAAGCCACCCTTCCAGGGTGCTGGGGAGCGACGTGCCACACCCACAGGACTCACCCACAGAGGATAAGACCACTGCTCAGGTCCCGCCATTGCCACAAAAATGTGTTTCTGTGCCAAGGAGCCTCCCAGGGTCTCTGCTCCCCACAGAACTGCGGGCTTCAAGTGCGGGTGACCATGTCAGCTGTGTATGTGGGTCCTGGGTATCAAACTCAAATGTTTTCTCAGCCCTCATGCTTGCGCATGAAGCGTCCTAACTATGGAGCTGTCTCTCCAGCTTTCCCATCTTTGAGTGGCACACCCGCTGGTCCTGATGTGTCCTTCTTGGGCGGTATTGTAGGGGAATATTAGCCCAAACATGGAAACATAGAATGGCAAAACATCGTGATTAACTTAGAGGTAGCACTGAAGTGGTTCAATAAATCCATAAATTATGACGAGTGCAGCTTCATATGCACAAAAAATTACGTCCATAACAACCTCAGGTGAAAAAAATTACATTGAGTAAAATACACTATGAGATGATATACTAAATTTCTTAAACTGAAATTTAGATATGTCTATTATGTTATGTAATATATATCACAGCTTTCTGTGATGTGTAGTTCTATGTATAAATATAAAGAAAATGCTGGGCTGGAAAGATGGCTCAGGGGTTAAGGCCCTTGCCTCCAGTGCCTAAGGCCCCAGTTTCAATTCCCCAGGACCCACATAAGCCAGACCCACAAGATGGTGGCCCTGGTGCCTCTCTCTCTCCCTCCCCCTTCTCTCTCCCCTTGAAAATGCTAAGACTACAGACAACATGTTTAATAGAGTTAAAGCATCAATAAGGTAGGTAGTTCCAAGCCAAACATATCCAAACATAGCTACTGAGCACTCAGAATGTGGCTGCTGGAACAAAGGAACTGAAATTTTAATGGATTCAATTTTAATTGCCTCAAATTTAATTTAAACACTGGAACTTGATTGAGTCATTGGGAAGCTTTCCCCCTCCCCCAGTGGCCAGTGGCCTTTGTATGTGGCATGGAATTGAAAAATAAAGCCCAGTTTTCTTCAAGATCAACTTATAGATTGTTCTTTTTATACTTTTTATTGACAGTCTCCACACCCAGACAGCATATCATGACCATAATCTCTCCCACCTCCCTCCCTTTCTCCCTTTCCCTCTCTCAATCCCCCTCCACTGATACTAATTTGATAATATGGATTGCATATTGAAATTATATTTTGGATACATTGATTCAAACACAATAAATGACTGAAATTAATGTCACATGTGTCTTATTCCTTTTTTAAATTTAAAATATTTTTATTTATTTATTTATTTGAAGTAGAGAGAAAGACAAAGACAAAGACAGACAGAAAGTCAGTATGTGTGCCCCAGGCCTTCCTGCAACTGCAAGGGAACTCCAGATATATGTACCACTTTGTGCCTTTGGCTTTAATGGGTACTGAGGCATTGGATCAGGGCAAGCACCTTTAACCATAACATTTTATAATCCAGCCTTTTCTTCCTTTTTAAAATGACACAAATGGCCTACTTTGCAATGCTGATGGACCATTTGCTCTAATGAGTGGGAGACAGGAGGATCTAACTTGACTTTCACTTTAAAAAAAACTATATATTTTGTAACAATATGCATAGGCTACTTTGATAGTTTAAAAAGAGTAATAAATGCTTTCAAATCATTCAAAGTAAAAGTTAATTTCTATGATATATTTTGATATTTCAAAAAACCTGAGTGAATCTTTTCTCTAATTCTTTGTTTGTTTGTTTGTTTGTTTGTTATGAAACAGGATTTCACTCTAACCCAGGCTGACTCAGAACTTACTCTGTAGCCCAGTCTGGCCTAGAATGCATGATTACATGGTGATCTCCTACCTCAGTCTCTCAAGTGCTGGGATTAAAGGCCTGAGCCACCATGCCTGACTTAATTCGAGTGTGTGTGTGTGTGTGTGTGTGTGTGTGTGTGTTTGTGTGATGTCAGGATCTGAAATAAATGTTGTGCCATCAGTTTACTATAAAATAGAACTTTCCTTGTGTCTCTCTGACTTACCAGCAGCTTCTAATTGCCAAACCTTTTATTATTATTACTGCTGTCATTAACAAGGTACCACTGCTTGACAGCCGCCCCAGCTGCGCTGGGAAAGGTTTCTCAGAGAGTAGGAGTTAAGCCCAAGAGAGGGAGAATAAAGGGGAAATAGAGATAAATAACCCTTAAAGAAATCTCCTTTCTCTCCAGTTCCCTTCTTACCCATATCAAGATTCTCCAAAGCTTTGGGGATCTGTAGCTTTAGGCTGAACTTCCTACTTTACTAAATGACAGGGCCAGGATTTGAGCATCCCCCACACAGACACGTCTGTGTTCTACATAAAGATGTCTATGCTACACATAAACACGCTCTGGCTGCAACAATATCACTTTCAAAGGAGAACTAATCCTCTGAAGTCATCCAGTCAGAAAACATTTGCTTCTCCATGTCTTGTGTCTGAGCTGTGTGTGTGAAAGAGAAGAAAAGCGGGAAGGAGGAGAGAGGGCGAATGAAGAGCAGTTGTGCTTTGATAGAACTGGACTTTGCAGCCATGAAACCACTCCCCTGGCTCTGGCTTGTCACGGCAGCCCTCTCTTTCACTATTCACCCTCTGCTTAACATGCGAATTCTGTTCTTTCTATACAGCCTTGCTAAGCTACTAAGGCTGACCTTGAACTCCTGGGCTCAAGTGATGCCTAAGAGCTGAAGTACAGCACGTACTGTCATGAGCAGCTACGCAGCATCGTTTTTGTTCCTCTTGACCATTTTACAGTTAGTTCATTCACGCTCCATAAAGATACTTTGTAATAAACCCCGAAGTTGTTTGTTTATACTTCAGGGGTTATAGAAACCTAAGGGCCATGCCAGCCAGGATGTGGTAGTGCAGACCCATCATCTCAGGAGACTGAGGCAGGAGGATTGCAAATTTCAGACCAGCCACAGAGAAACCTCCTCCATAGACATCAACACTCATTTCTTCTGTGAAGTGGCTCTGAGACTTCCTTTTCTCTCTGTTGACTACTCTGCTGGCTGTTTCTTGTCCCAGCATCCTTTGCTCTTACTCTTGGGTTATAACATTCTCTGGGTTATGCTGTTTCCTTTCTGGGTCATGAAAAAGGAGAGAACACCCAAGTTTCCCAAGCCATACCCAACACTCTAGTCTCAAGACTGATGACATTTCAGTACCAGACAGAAGCTTCCGGTCTGTTTTTAAAATGTTTAATTAAATTAATTAATTTATTTATTATTTTTTTCTTGAGGTAGGGTCTTGATCTATGGAGCTCTAGCTGACCTGGAATTCACTTTGTAGTCTCAGGGTGGCCTTGAACTCATGATGATCCTCCTACCTCTGCCTGCCAAGTACTGGGATTAAAGGCGTGCGCCACCACAGTTGGCTTCCATCCTGTTTTGCTTATGCTTATGCTTTACTAGGCATTCTTTTATTCACTGAATTCCAGAACCAGTTTCCATTATCCTTGCTCTGGGAGGGGCAGCAAATACTGATTTTTGTCTTGATTACCAATGAGACATAAGCACAAGGCATGTTCAGAGATATGCACACGCACCCTCACACACATGTGCACCCACCCACACACATAGAAACGAGCCTATGCAAATTTACACAGACTATACCATACACATACACACATTAAAAAAGCCAAGATTTTCTTGGAAAATATAGGAAGCAATTCAAACAGTGTTCACAGGGTACAAACACAATGTATGAACAGATACCTAGATTGACCTAATCAAATGGGGAGTGTTCCTTAACTTCAAGTAAGTTTACACTTGATTAGCTTGGAAGGCAAGGGTGGGAGATAGGAAAGAAGTCTCTGCAGGGCTGGCTATTCCTTACAAAACCTGATGGTCTAGGCTTGATTCCCCAGGACCCACATAAAGCCAGATGCACTAAATAGCACATGCATCTGGTGTTCATTCACAAGAAGAGCTCGTTAGCTAGGCATTCTTAGTGGTGCATGCCTATAATTCCCATACCCAGGAGGCTGAGGCAGGAGGACTGCTTCTTGGTGAGGCCCTGTTTCAAAAGAACTAAAGACTAGCTTGCTCTGCTGTGGGGGTGTGCAGTCCTGGAGTCCGCTGCTCCCATCGCAGCTTCTACAAGGCAGGCAGGTGGGGACATGGACCGAGTCCCAGGAGTCAGCAGTGAACGGGGACTGCCTCTGAAGAGAATGGGGGCCAGGGCTAGGCTGTCTTCAGGCTGGATTGACCAGGGTCTCTAAGCCAGCAGATACACTCACATCCATTCTCAAATCTGATGCTTCCCTTAGTTACAGGCTGGTGATTTCCAGAAAGATTATTTTCTGTTTCTTTTCAACTGTAGCAACCTGCTCTCTGAAATAGCTTCTTTATCTGGTGAGGCAATTACAGTCTGTGACTAACAGCTGCAGTTCATAAACACGCGTTTTACCGTTAGGGTCAGTAGTTCTTGGCCTTTTCTGAATGGCTACTCCCCCGGCTGAGCTCAGCTCGGCTCCTCTCCTCCCGCACGCGCCCCGCGCTTTTCCCTGGTGCAGTTTCCTGTGGGAGGGCTCTGCTTTCCCATTATGAAAGAGGTCACACTTTTATTAAAACTGAAAGTCTAATACCGAAACATGCTTCGGGATCTTGGTATCTAGCCATTTTAATTTTCCCTTTGACTTCTTATGTTTCCAATGGTGACAGTGGGAACGCTTTCTTCTATATTTAGAAAAACATGCCCTTCCAAAAAGTAATTCATAACTGTAAAGTGTTTAGAAGAAAGCACAGGAGAAAATCTTCAGAATCTAGCTTGTGGAAGAGAGTTCTGCAACACCACAAGTATAAACCAGGAAAAGGGAATATATATATATATATATATATATATATATATATATATATTTGGGAAGGTCCTTGCTAACTAACCACACATCCCAACGAGGATATCTACAGAAGATATAAAGAATTCTGAAAATTGGGCTGAAAAGATTGCTCAGTGGTTAAGGTGCTTTCCTGTAGAATCTAACAACCCAGGTTTGATTCCCCAGTACCCATGTAAAGCCAGATGTATGAAGTATTGCATGCATCTGAGTTCATTTGCAGTGGCTGGAGGCCCTGGCACACCCATTCTCTCTCTCTATCTCTCTCTCTGTGTCTCTATGCTTTCAAATAAGTAAAAATATTTAAAAATAAAGTCTCAGTTTCTTTAAAAAATTCTCAAAATTCAACAGAGAAACCAAGTTAAAAATACACCAAAGAAAGAGGAAGAAATTTCAGAGCGGTATGTATAGATAGCAAATAAAACCCATGAAAAGCTACTTGTATCTTTTTCTCCAATGAGAAAATGAAAACTAAAATCACAAAGAACTATAACTGCACACCTGTTAGAACATCTGGAAGAAAAATGATGCCCAGGACCAGGACGGCTGCGGCAGGAGACTGAGAGCCCCAGGCTAGCCTGAGCTGCATTGCAAGATGCTCTTGTGTCCCAGTCCCTCCAAAAATAGAAATAATGACAACAATATAGAGACTCTTGTCGTGTCTACATTACTGGTGGAAGGATTAAATGGCCCAGCCACTCTGGAAGCTGATTTGGTTGTCTCTTGAAAACTAATTATAGGGCTGGAGAGATGGCTCAGCGGGTAAGGCACTTGCCTCCAGTGCCTAAGGCCCTGGGTTCAATTCCCCAGGATCCACATAAGCCAGACCCACAAGGTGGAGGCTCTGATGCTCTCTGTCTCTGTCTCTGTCTCTCTCTCTCTCTCTCTCTCTCTCTGTATCTTTCTGCTTGAAAATGAATAAATAAAATATTTTAAAAAAAGAAAACTAATTATACATATATGCTTCTGATACTACACAGCAATTTTATTCCTGGTCATTTATCCCAGACTAATGAAAAGTCATATCTACATAAACACCTGCACATGATGTTTATAACAGCTTTATTTGTAAAAGTTCAAATCCAGCAACAGCCAAAATGTCCTTCCATGGGAAATAAGCAAACGGTGGTGGGTGGTGCCTCCACATCTCAGAACTCCTCAGCCATATAAAGAAGACTCATTGATTTATGCAATGGTCTGGGTAGACCTCAAGGGCATGGCACAGAGTGAAAGGAGCTGATCTCAAAGCCATATAGTTTATTATTCTATTTATCTAGTTATTCCTGGTCTTGAAATTCACAAAGATGATGATGGACAATTGCCAAGGGTTAGGATTGATGGGTGGGGGAATGGGTATGATCCTAAAGGAAATGATTGGATGTTTTTATTTCAGTAGTAATTACACAAGTTTACAAGGGACTAGAAAGGCTAAGAGCTACACATATACATTGTATCAATGTCAATGCCATGGTTTCCATTTGTACCCATTATGTAAGATTGTAACCATTGAGTTTTGGGAAACTGGAATCTCTCTGTCTTTGTAACTTCCTGTGAATATATAATTATTTAAAAACAAAAAGCTTTTTGATTAAAAAGCAACTCATGCTATGTAGGAAATTATAGAATATGCAAAAATATAAATATCACAATTTTTTGAGGTAGGGTCTCACTGTAGCCCAGGCTGACCTGGAACTCACATCAACCCTCCTAATTTTGCCTCCCGAGTGCTGAGATTAAAGTTGTACGCCACCACACCTGGCAAAGATTGCTATCTTTACTATTTACAACCTTTTGATCCTAATTTAAAAAATTTTGTTATTCCCCAGAAAGCCAAATGCCGCATTTTCTCTCTTATACAATGGCACACCCAGCAGCCGTAGATTATTACTAGAAAAACGTCAGTGCCCGGGATAGGATCCCTTCCAGTGACTTGTTGGCCAGGGAGATTCCTGAGGCCCCCAAAATATTGCAATGCCAAGGCTCTTGGTTGTCCACCAGAATGAGATGATAAGACCCTACTGCTGAAGACCACATATGCTTGGGCTGCAGGTCACTGAGAAATCAAGCTGGAGCTGAGCTAGAAATCTCCTCTCTGTTAACCAGCTGACAGAAAGCTGGGAAAAGCTATGGCTGCCTGTAGCCCTATGGGAGAGAGAAGTCATCAGTGCTGGTGAACAGCAGTGGACCTTGAAAGCCATAAGACTGGCCAGCCAGGCCAAATGAGCTAGCTGGGGCAATAGTGGCACATCTATTGTGGAGGAAACCAACTGCTCTCTAATTGGACTGGAGGCCCACTCCACGGGAGGGAAAGCATGCCTGGTAATAAGACCTAGTCAAATGCTTATGGCAAGGGAGGTGGCGAGCCCTAGGGGAGTAATGCCTGCTGTTGTCTGGCTAAATGCATATATTGTGCCAACCAAACTGCCTAACAAGCACTTTAAAAAAAACTAAGCATACCCAAAGAATAATACTACTCTCACTCTTAGCTAGAGAAGCTTTTCTTTTCAGATGGTGGCAACCAATGGGATAACTCAAAAGACACCATAGTGATGAGAAGAAAGGACTATGGAGTGCTCAGCACTGGGACATCTCTGTCACACTCCCCGAGGCTCAGGGTCTATTGAGGAAGAGGTGGCGCAAAAATTGTAAGAGCCGAAAGAGGGGTATGACTGCTTACAGCGCAAACTTCCAGACATAAAATGGCCTTGATGTTCATGATTTTGCAGTGCCTGATAATACCTACACATAATGGGAGGAAAAAATGATGACACCGAAACAAAAGAGAGACTAATCGAGAGGGGGAAGAAATATGGAGAGGAAATCATAATGGTTTATGGTCTATAATTATGGAAGCTATCAATAAAATGTTAAAAAAGAAAAGTATTGCTATTCATTGCTTAATTTCTGTTTTGGATAATTTTCCTCAGTTAAACTTCATGCACCATAGTATGAGCATCTGGAGTCCCTTGGCTCCAGGGCTCCCACTACTCCACACCACCTGTGTGAACTGGGATCCAAAGTATCTGTATCCAATGGCCACCAGGGACCCTAAGCCAGATGTTCGAGGGAGACCCATGTCTGCCAAGCACCAGAGCAATTCCAGTGGCTGTTCAGACCCATCTGTAGAACAATATGCACCAAATATATTTCCCAAGGCCACATTTTCTTTTCTTTAAAAAATCATTTTAGGGAAGAGAGAGGAGAAAGAGAGAGGGAGGGAGAGAGAATATGGGGTGCATCAGGGTTTCCTACCAATGAAGTAAACTCCAGACTTATGTGCCACTTTGTGCATCTGGCTTTATGTGAGTACTAGGAAACTGAACCCAGGCCATTAGGCTTTGCAAGCAAGCACCTTTAACCACTGCGCCATCTCTCCAGCCCCACAGCCACATTTTTCTAAGCTCCAAACCCTGCTGTAAGTATCACTCCTCTCATATTTATGCCCACGTCTAGAGTACCATAAGATTGGGAGATGCCTGCTATCAACCATCCTACCTTTATCTTCTGATCCCAGAGCTGGACCAAGAGGACTGTCTGCAGCCTGTTGGCATCTTCCTGGACATAAAAGTCACCAAGAATGTGCCAGGCACTACCCCAGGCCTTTACATTTGTCATCGTACTTACTCCCATAGCAACTCTGTCAGGGATGCTTTCTTCATCCTCACGAAGGACAACAGAGTCAGGAGCAGAGGCCTGGAGAGTTTCAGAGTCTCATCCGAAATCATCTCACCCTAAGTGGCAGGACCAGGCTTCAGCAGTTGGGTCCTAGACTTGAACCAGACGTCCTGCACTCTCATCCGGGCTCCCTCCCTGTTAGCTACTTTGATGTTGCCTTTGTTTTCCCTATCCTTTCCAGTTCTCTACCATTTAAGACATGCTGCCAAGGTCAAGTCACTCTTCTGTCCCAAGGCCAGTGGGTCAGCTTCTGGCAAAGAACTCTATCCAGAGACTGACTCTGAAGACCCTGGAGCCCATGCTGTCGTGTACCATGGGGACGCAGAGAGGAGATCAGCTTTGGTTTTTGGGTGTGGCCAGTGAAGACTCCAGCATGCGAGGCTGCTCACCCAGCTTGACTAGGGAATGGTTGTCCTGAATTATTTCACGCTTCCGCTCATGTTTTCTGAGTAGACCAACACTGAAATAAGACATTCTCATGCATTTCATCCAGGTTTTCGTCCCCTAGTATCTGAAGGCCATCATGAAGTTCTGAGAAGATGGCTCAGTGGGAAAGTGCATACCACGCAAGCGTGAGGATCTCGGAACCCAAGGGTGGTGGCATGTGCCTGCGACCCCAGCTCTGGGGAAGTAAAGACAGGAGAATCCTTAGGGCTTGCTGGCCCTGGTCTGCCAAGTCAGTGAGCTTTGCTCTAGTCTCAGGGAGAGAGCCTGTCTCAGTAAATATAGGTGGAGAGTGACTTTGGAAGGCACTCATTGTTGGCCTCTCACCTCCATACACTCTTGCACACACTTGGACTCACACATATGAACACGTGCACACACACCACACACATTCTCAGACTATGGATCATGACTTCAGAGGAGTCTACGGATGGAGAACAGGGAATAGCCAATTCCTTTTGGTTATTTGCTGATCCAATTTTAGGAGTTGAAGGTGGCCAAACTGGCTCCTCCCTGCCTCACCTTTTTCTGTGAAAATACCTTGAGAAACACACACACAGAGACATGTGCAAACATGTCTACTCATCTAACCCTTTGCTAACTAGAGGGTATTTTCTCTGCAGGACTACCACAAGGGATTTTGAATTGTGCCCTGAATTTGCCAGTAAGGCTAGTGACGTTTCATATATCACTTAGCCCTTCTCACTTCATCTGGGAGCAGGAATGCTAAAGACTACAAGGAAAGAGCCAGGAAACTGGAAACCAGACACCTAACAACCAAATTCTGGATTCAATAAAACTAAGATGATTTTTTAACAAAATATGTCTTTATACTTGATTGATGCATTACAATTTAAATCGTTATGTTTTTGAACAGATGATGAGTTAAAACATTGAATAGTAGCAAAAGGAAAGTGCTCAGGAAAGTAATAATCAGAGGCTTTGGTGAAACAATTTTTGAATTTGTTGCTTTTAAGTTTGAGATTCACGTTTTAAATTTTTTTACTATGTTTTAAATTCTCAAGTCAAGACTCTTTTACATTGAGGTTGGCTCTGCTCATGTTCTCATGTTCAACAGTCTGGGTCCTCTTGTGAGTAACTCTTTGTGCCTTTTTCAAGTACTTCTTTTATTATATTTTATTTATTTATTTACAAGCAGAGAGATGCAGACAGAGAGAGGGAGAGACAGAGAGAAAGAGAGAGTATGGGCATGCCAAGGCCTCTACCACTGCAAACAAACTCCAGATTCATGCACCACTTTGTGCATCTAGCTTTATGTGGGCACTGGGGAATCAAACCTGGGTCGTTAGGCTTTGCGGGCAAGTGCCTTAGCCACTGAGCCATCTCTACAGCTCCTCAAGCACTGCTTAACACGTCTGTCTTGTCGGGAGTTATGCCAAGTAGTGAGGCTACTAAGTAGAGTATTCCATGGTCCATGTGCTATGGAGACTTAATTTTCAGTCACTTTCTCCTCCTCACTGACCTTCTCCTTCTCTCAAGGGCACCAATCTCATCATCTCCCTCACACACACCCGTGACAATGAACTTTATGTAGTCCTGTTTATGATATACATTTAGTACAACTTCCCCAATCTCAGAAGTCCTGTTCATTTTCTTCAACTTGGTTTTCCTTGGCTTCTACCTCAGGTCTAGCAATCAGGCTGACGTAACAAAGAGCCAAACCAAGAAGGAACTGCTCCCCTGAGAGACACCCCCACGGTGCCCAGTGGGCAGAGCTTGCTATGTTCCATTTCTCCCAAAGTAGTTTAAGTCCATCTGTCACTAGAGTGTTTATTGAATTAGTTACTTATGAGAGAGAGAGAGAGAGAGAGAGAGAGAGAGAGAGAGAGAGAGAGAGAGAGAGAACAGGCACATCAAGGCCTCTTGCCACTGCAAACAAGCTCCAGACATATGCACCACTCTTTGTATCTGGCTTGATGTAGGTACTGGGGAATCAAACCCTGGCTGGAAGGCTTTGCAAGAAAGTACCTTTAACTTCTGAGCCATCTCCCCAGCCTCTTGAATGGTTTTATATTTAAAAAAAACACCATTATTATTATTTGCTTAAGCATTAACTTTCATAATTAAATACTGCTACCCTTAAATTAAATTAAATATGTCTATGTTATAAGGGGTTTGCTGGTAAAGAACAGTATATCCAGACAATGGAACCCTCTCCATTCTTTACACAAAATGAGAGGTACAAATGAGCTGGTATCTATGACATATCATCAACTTAAAAATAAAAAATAAATAAAAGCAAGTTGCAGAGCAGTGTATGTTGTGCAAGCACATTTAAAATACATGCGTGAGGCTGGATAGGTGCTCAGCAGTTAAGGCGCTTGCTTGCAAAGCTTGGCGGTCTGGGTTTAATTCCAGGTAAAGCCTGATGCACAAAGTGCCACATGCATCTCAAGTTTGTAGTGGTAGGAGGTACTGACAAGCCCAAATTCTGTCTATCTCTCAAATAAATAAATGTTATAAAAGAATAAAGTATATGTATAAATCCATATAACATATGTACACATATTCACATACATATCTAAAAACATTGTACCTGAATGGAAAAAAGTCTTAGGAGAAACTAACCATGAGTAAGTGAGTAAGTCAGGAAAGGGGCGGAACTAAGGAATTCCATTCCAATTCTATACTGTTGACTGTTCTGTCAATAATATATTCTTGTTGGAATGAATGAGCAGGAGAAATGTATAACTACTTTCCTAGACATTTCAAGAGTATATTATACAGGTATTGAATTATTTTTTGTTCCCTGAACCCACATTTTCCTGTTGGCAAAATAAACTTTTGTTAGTACATTTATCCCCTCTTTTATAACTCTCGGAAATTAAGGCCTGTATTTTCGTTACTACCTGATGATTATCCAGGTACCCCTGGGGATAATAAAGTAGCTCCAAATATTTGCAACTTCCGAGCTCTCTGCCCTTTAGATCCATCATGCACTTGTCTTTAGGACACAGTACTGTGTCAGAGCGTCCCCTGTAGAGTCGCAGAGTACTTCTGTCTTGGCAGCATGTGAGCACTCTCTCCTAGGGCTCAGAAGAGCATGTTTGTTACATGCAAACTCATCAGACACCGCTGTGGGAACTCTTAGTAACATGAGAGACAGATTGGTTAGTCCCTGGAAATTTTGTCTGGAGGCTTCTAAAAGGAAATCAGACAGGCATCTTTCCAATCTGATGAACTGGGAAACTGAGGTGCTGAAGGTTGAGAAGGCAGATCTAGGTTCCTTGGCAGGTTAAAAGTGAGGAGGCAGCGTGGACAATGTATTGGGATAGCCATATTACTTTTTTCTTTTTATCTATCTAATCTATCTATTGTCTCTCTATCTATCATTTCTTTCTTATGTATTTGCAAGCAGAGGAACCTCCAAGGCCACCAGGCCTGGTGTGCATCGTGGTGCACAAGAGACCATGCCTCAAACAAGGTGGGAGGCGAAGACCAGCATCTGAAGCTTTTCTCTGACCTCCATTCATGTGCCGTGGCATGTGCACAATTGCACTCACCTGCGTGCACACACACATACACACGCACATGCGTACACACATACACACATGCACACACATACACACATGTACACACCCATACACATATACACACATGCACACACACATACACACATTCATTCTCACACATGCACACACATACACATATGAACACACAAATGCACACACACATGCACACACACACACAGAAGAGAAAAAAATTTCTGTCTCTAAAAGTAGCTCACTTAGAAGAGAGTACACACAACTTTGCATATTTTAAACTATTGCATTTTTTATGGAAAGACCAGGATATTGAGTATTAATAGTCACTACATTGTATGTCTGGCTATGCAACTAAATTTGTGCTTGTTTAATTTTCTTATGCCTCAAACAAAAATCTCAAAATGTTGTGCAAACATTCTAAACTCTTTCTCTTCACTCACACTAGTTTTGTACACCATGATCGACCTTCATTTATTCCTGTGCCCCGACTGCTTCTGCACGTGGTGTCAGCTCTGTAGAGAAGGCAATGATACTCAGAGAATGTCGTGACTAGCACTCTAACAGCAGATAAAAATTGCTTGAAATGCTTCAAAGAGAAGGAAAACTCTAATCCTCCAAGGCCCCCATCAAATCCATATTCCTTCATTTCACAAAATCTCCCAAGTCCTTTAAAAGACCCAAATATCATTTTACAGTTTGAAAGTAGTAACAGAGAACCTTTCACATGTTTTAGAACATTCTTCCTTCCTCGAAGGGCTGAATAAAACTGGGTCTTTTTTTTTTTTTTTGCAGGGATATAAGGAGTTGTCCAAGCAAACCAATGGTCCTTCTTTCTTGAGAGTGGGAACAGTCATCCTCGGGGGCTCTGCCCCGAGTTCATGGCTGAAGACTACTTAGAGAATTCCTTTGAGCCTCAGAATCAGGCATTTTTTCTGTTATTTCTGGGCGAGATTCACGTGTCTGTCATTGTGTGGAAGAACGCCCAGTCCCTTCACTATGCAACACGTAAGGAGAGAACGTTTCCAAATGAGAAGGAAAACAAAGCGATTTGCAAGACCAGCAAGTGGGGCCTTTCATTGTCTTTGAGAACAGTGCTCACGAGCTTGGAGGCAGGCTGCCTGCTCATCCTGGCTTCCTGGGGAAGTGCCCAGGGATAGCCCGCACCTCAGGGGTGGTAGTGAACATTGATGGAGACAATATGCCAGCACAATGCCAAAATCTCGCCAACACTCAAGGCACGTGCTATTTATTTTGATGTTTATTTCATTGGTTTCTCATCTCCATTTTACAGATGAGAAAATCAAGGCACAGACAAGTTCATTAAGCTGCTCATGGTCACAGCTACTTAGTGGTTGACCCAACCCAGAATTTTTAAAATTTGAATTAAATTTTATTTTTATAAATAAAAGGTTATACACTTGGGCTGGAGAAATGGCTCAGTGATTAAGGCACTTTCCTGCAAAGCCCATCAACCTGGGTTCGATTCCCCAGTACCCACATAAAGCCAGTGGCACATGTATGTGGAGTTTGGTAGCAGGGGCTGGAGGCCCTGGCACACCTATTCTCTGTGTGTATGTGTCTCTCTCTTCTCTCTTTCTCTCTCTGCTTGCAAATACATAAAAATGTTCTTTAAAAACTATACTCTTATATCCCCTCTTCCCAGCCCCATTGCACCGAGGGTCCTCCTCAGTAGGGTTATTGGCATTCACTGTGGGGTCCAAAGGCTCTGTGGTCTTGCTATGTTGACTCCAAAGTCTCGATCCTAATGCCTCAGTACTGGAGTTATAATGTGTGTGTCCCTCACTTCACTTGGCTTCTAGTTCTTCCTGACTCTGAAAACGGCCTACCCAGAATGATGTGCAGCTGAATTACAGTCCCAAGGGAGTACAGAAAAGATCAATAATGGACAATAAGGTTGTGCTTCAGTTATGGAATTGTATTGCAATTAACAACCACTGCCTATGTCCCAGATTTACAGGTTTACATGCATGGTCTCATTCAATGATTCCCCAAAGACTTTTGATATAGACTACCCCGACCCTGGAAGAACTTTCCTCTCCTCTAGCAGGCTCTTCCCCGTCCCCTTCCTTCCTTCCTTCCTTCCTTCCTTCCTTCCTTCCTTCCTTCCTTCCTTCCACCTATTCAGCCTTTCTCCCTCCCCCTTCTCTCTGCAGCTCAGAGGCCATGAGTACATGCTGACTGCATTTTACATTGCCTCCAGCTTGGCCTACCATGCAAGCCATTAGATGATGGTGATAGAAATACATTTTCCTTGCCTTCTGTGTTAGCTAGGGAGGGTACAAGTGTCCTTCTCTGCTCTCCGGCTTAGCACATCTCCTTGCGTACACAGGGCCAGCACAGTGACCTCAGACCGCAGCTTGAAGCTGATTGCCAGCCCTCCTGCTCCAAGGTGATAGAGTGTCCTTTCTTTCAAAAAAGAGATAAAAATAGTGAAGAAACAACACCATCCTTAGTTCTCTGAAAAGCTGGCATTCTTCCAAGATAGACTTATGTACTTTTTGTACTTGGAAGAAAAAAAGAGAGAGATGGGATTTGGTCCAAGAATACTCCTGCAAATGAGAAATACAGAGCAGGCAGCTGGAGCAAAGCGGCCAAGTGGTACCACCAGCTGCAGGCCCATTAATTAACATTCCCTGGTATGTAGCAGTTCCCGTGACCTTGATTCTTGTTGAATTCACAGAGATAATTTTTACAGAGCCTCTACTTTTCTCCCTGCCGTCTATTTATCCAATGAGTACCTTGCATATTTCCCCTCATCGCTCCAAGCAGTAAATTTATTCTAATTGCAATGAGATATAGTAAAAGCCTGATTGAATGCTTGGCAGTTTATAGAGATTTATTTCTGAGGCTTAAGGAGGTTTTTAGAGTGTGGGACTAGAGCAGGGTTGAGGGGAACTGGGGAAAGAAGCCCCAGAGACAATGTAGATTTAATGGATCTATAAAATGACCCTCTGTAGATAAATGCTTGTTCCAACCGAGTTTAAACCACACGACCCACACAGAGTCTGTGACAGTGAGTCCTATGTGTGATGTCTGGAGCATTGCCTGTGTCATTGGGTTTTCAGGTTTCCATGTGAAATTCTTTATTCCCCAGGCAGGGGGAGGGTGTGGAGTCTGTTCTCTAGAGGGAAGAAAGCACATTTAACCACACATTTCTAAGTACCAACAGCTCTGCAAAGAGTTGAAAGCAAACCTCCAGGACCTGCCCTTAAAATCACTGCCTTCTCTGAGAATCCTGAAAGTCAAGTTCTAATTTTAAGCTGAGGATCATGGAAAGCACATCTTGATAGCCTGACCTTTGACCGTGGGCTTCAGACCAGGAATAGAGTATCTTCTGATGCCCAGGTACCTCAGGCTCTTCCAGCTGATAATGATACAGATGGACACTCCAACCCCAATGGGGTCTTTGGCTCAAAATGGGATTTCTATGCACACACTACCGAACTGTCCCTGTAAACCGTCTAGGCTGTTGATCCCAGGAGTGACATTCGTCTTTTTTGCAGCTGTTTTGCAAGTTCTGCTCAGGATGAATTTTAGGACTTCCAACTGTTAAATTGGTTATATTGTAAATCTAATCACAGTACTCAAATGGAGACATTTGTTCTGGAGGGAGAAGAAAAACAGAAAAAGAGTCCAAAGTTAAAGCTCGTGGGGAGCAAGACCAGACTCAATTCACTGACCTCTTTGGCCACAGGCTATTTGGGGAATGCAGGAATGGGTCAGCAGTTGGTGGGGATCCCTTTTTTATAGAAATTGGTATAAGAAAAACTGTTAGACTTTTTGATTGTGAAGTATGAAGTCTAACACTCATACAGGAAACTGAGGCTTAAGAAGTCATGAAAACCTTAGCAGGCTTGTCCCCACCAGTAAGTCTTACAGGGACAAGCCTCTCCCCAAGGTTTCTGCCATTCTCTGAGAAAAAATCATTATTACAGCTTGGATGGGAGTCACTTCTTAACTACTTAGCACACAAGCATGCATCTATGTAGACATTGGCGTAATCTCATCTGCTGTCAAACTGCATATAAGTGGAACTAACATGCCATTCTTTTGTGGTTGGCTTGTATTGGCTACCTTGTATTTATGAGACTCACTCACATTGTACGTCACTGTGGACTATATTAATTTTAGCACAGTGGTTTTTTTTTTTTTTGTCCATGTACTGCTGATGGGGATGTGGGTTATTTCTGGCTGAAGGTTGCTGCTAAAAATGCTGTCAGAGCATTTGTGGGTGTGTTATGATGCATGTGACATTGGCTCAGCCTGTCGGGTGTAGGTCACACAATCCTACTTGAGCACAGTTTGGAATCAAGACCGATCCTAAATTTAAAAGCAAAGTCAGGAAGACTCATTCAACAAACAGACCAAATTTCTGCTGCAGAAATAGCAAGTGTGTGGCGCAGGCTGCCCCTCCTCACTCTGTCTGTGTAGACATGCTTGTTCATGAGGGTGTTCTTTCCTGCTGGGTCAGGATGTGCTACGAATCCTCCTCTGGGAAGTCACTGCTAAGGATCATAGCTGGGTGGTGTGTATGTGTATTTATTCTTATCTATTGTATGTATCAAATTGGCTAGGCTATACCATCTAGATATGTAAACAGGAATTTTTCTAGATTCTTGGAGACATTTTAATATATATATTTATTGTCCATAATGAATTACATTATTTAGTGGGCAAACAATGAGTTGTTATCCCCAATTCCCTACTGCCCCCCTTCCCCATCCCCAATCAGCCAGATATCCTCCTCTGTGGGTCGTCTGGATCCGTCCTTGTGGCAGGGGACCATGGATAGCCTAGTACTCAGCCCGGTCCCCCTGGCCCAAGTGTGTTGTTACTGAGAGGTGCCATGCCTCTGGATAGTCTCCCCCACCAAGGCTCTTACAATCTTTCCACCCCCTCTTCCGCTCAGTTCCCTGAGTCGTGGTGGGTGTCTTGGAGACATTTTTAAAAAGGAGAGTAACATTTAAATTAGTAGAATTGGGGCTGGAGACATGGCTCAGCATTTAAGGTACTTGTCTGCAAAACCTAACAGCCCAGGTTTGATTCTCCAGTGTCCCACATAAGCCGGATGCACAAAATGGTGCATGCATCTGCTGTTCTGTAGTGACTAGAGACCCTGGTGCACCCATTCTCTCTCTCTCTCTCTCTCTCTCTCTCTCTCTCTCTCTCTCTCTCTCTCTCTCACTATTTGAAGAGAGCTGTCTGGCATATCACAGTGAGAGTCTGCTATGGATTGAATGTGGCTGACCCCCAAAGGTTCATGTGTGGGACATTTCTCCTTGGTGTGGCAGTGGTTAGGTGGTGGGAGCTTTAAGAGGTGGAGACTAGTGGGAGGTCCCTAGGTCACACACAAGACAATGTGGAACCCCAGCTGCTCTGGCTTCCCTAATTTGGTGCCTTGATCTCACCCTGTGGCAAGTGCCATTGACTTTCACCATGGGGCCCTTAACCGAGCCCTGCTCCTGACTCTCTAAACTAAAATAAATTTCTTTACTTCCTAAAGTTAGTCTGCCTTAGATATTGTATAACAGTAAAGTAAAATGGATGAAGAGACATAGCAAAGAAACTTCACTTGCCATTCTCACCCAGGGAGCAGCAGTGTAGAGTCCAGTGGCTGCTTCCAGTAGGTGAGCTGAAGGTGTCCTGTGATCTACACTGCTCTGACCTCCTTGTCTGCCACCATGTTTGTGTTCTGGCATGCAGCTTTAATCCAGATAAGTGTGGGGAGTGATAACAGAACTACGGCAAAGAAAAGATAGATAGATAGATAGATAGATAGATAGATAGATAGATAGATAGATGGATCATGGATGGATGGATGGATAGATAGATAGATAGATAGATAGATAGATAGATCATGGATGGATGGATAGATAGATAGATAGATAGATAGATGGATGGATGGATGGATGGATAGATAGATAGATAGATAGATAGATAGATAGATAGATAGATAGATGATACTAAATATGACTGACTCCTCCATACCCTGGCCACCATGCCTGCCCTGCTGTGATTGATTCTATCCACTTCAAAGAAACCGTTTGTCCTCAAGTTTCTTATTTAGTGTTATTTATTAAGTAGGAACTTTGCATGAACAAGTCATGTGTTCATACCACCATTTCCCTCTTCCCCACCCCCATTCCACTGAGGGCCCTCCTCTGTGGGATTGCTGGTATGACCCATGGGGTTGAGGGCTATGAGTAGTGTGAGCAGCAATCCGTCAGTTGGTGGGGGGCAATGCCTCTGGATATCCCCCCATGGCACCAGGCATTTTGTTGCAGCAGTGAGAAAGGTAACTGATAGTATTGAAAATGCTCTGTCCACTAGTCAATGAATACATGGTTTTTATTTGCAAGACTAAATGATGTAACACATTATGAGGGGTGCAGGGGAATAGTTTTTAAAAAGGCTCTCACATATCCAAAAAATGTCATCATTATATTCCATTCAGCAACCTAAGCCTGACTCCAAGTTCTCATCCACAAACACCTGTAAGAAAGTTACTTACTCATCTCCCTTGTCTCCGGTGTCCAGGCTCATGCAGAAGTCCACAGGTTTTATTCAACATCAAGGACCCGACTTATCATCATTCATCCATTTAACAAATATTTATTGAATACATACCAGACCCTGCTCCAGGAGCTGAGTAGCAGCAATCTTCAAAAAGAGGTAAATGCCTGTACTTGACAGCGGCCGGCAGGAAGGTGTTTGCTAAGGCTGGGATCAGTCCTCATCAGGAGCACATGGGGTCCTTCCCTCAAGATACTGCCCAGCCAGCTGTGGCCAGATCCCATCCGGAATATTCTGCCCTCTTCCCCTGGCATGGCGTATCTTCTCCTGGACTTATCACTTCCCTTAGCATCATCCCTAAGTCCTCCATGTTCACAACACTCCTCATGGTCTCACAGGGTTCAGAACTTAAAAATCACAACGTGTGTTTATTTCTGGTTTAGCATACATGTATCATAATACTCAGATTTAACTTAATTTGACTTTTTTCAGCATTTAATTTGATTTTTGTTTTGGCAAAATAGACATCACATAAAATTTATCATCTGAATCGTTATTTTTAAGTTCAGTGACATTAAATTCCAAGGGGCAAAACTTTCACCAAAAGCAGTTGTGTCCAGTTTTTTGGGTTTGTTTTTGTTTGTTTTGCCTGCCTAAAATCTTCACGCAAAGTCTTACAAAGCTTGAATGCCTGAAATGAAAGGGCAGGGTGCCAATTTAATATTTCAGTCAATCGCCCTGCCAAACATGAACTTCCAAACTGTCAAAGTGAGTAACCAGGCTTACTTGTCAGGTACAAGTGTTATATTAGAGCATGTTCCTTAGCAGACCTTAGGAGCCCTCAACAGTTGGTGTGGTATCAGAGCACCTTCTGTTCATAGCCCTGTTTTCCTTCCTGATCTAAATGAGTCTCCATTCTCAATATACCCAACCTAATAGCTACCCTTGGTGTCATTTCTTTGGTCAGAAATTCCCTGCACCCATGTCAGATAAGGTATTTTCTGATCCAAGGATTACTTAGGGCATCTATTTTGTGACTGAGGACACACCTTGAAGAAATGAAAGGATGGGTCTGTAGAAATGGAGCATCACTTTTGAGGACAGGACAGGACTTTGGGATGCAGGAGTAGTTTTGTGCTCCACTCTTGTGATGACACTTCTGTCATTTTCACATGTGCATCATGAAATTTAAAAGCATGACTCTAGGGCACCCTCTCTCAGCAACCCTACCTTCTGGAAGTGGAGAAACTATTCCCGCTTTGCCAAGGACTCTGCTTTCCCACTGCAGCACTCCCACGCTGTGTTTTCACATTTCAACTCGCTGCTGGACACTTCCACCAGGATGGACTCATGGAATTTCAAATTTGATGTGTACACAACCCAAGAACATGTTTGCCCCAACGTCAAATACTCCAAATATTTTTTAATATTATTTTCTTTCTTTCTTTTTTCTTTCTTTCCATCTTTCTTTTCTTTCTTACTTTCTTTTCTCTCTCTTTCTTTTTTCTCTCTCTTTCCTTTTTCTTTCTTTCCTTCCTTCTCTCTCGCTCTTTCTTCTTTCTTTGGGCATGCTAGGGCTTCTAGCTGCTACAAACAAACTCGAGGTGCATGTGCTGTTTTATACATTCAACTTTACATGGGCTCTGGGGTATCAAACCCGAGTTTTTAGTCTTTGTAGGCAAGGACCTTCACCACTGAGCCATCTCTCCAGCCCCACCTTCTAACATTTTCATTTCTTTTAATGGTTTTATTTTCCCTGACCTTTTCTTTCCCTTCATCTCCATATATGGATAATTGTAATATTCTATAAATTCCATCTCCATATAACCTCTCCATTCATTTCTTCCTTTCCATATCTCATCAGGTCTCTGGTTTGGTCCCTCTGAGCTCTTGCCTGGAACACCATAGTAGCCTCCAATGTGGTTTCTTCACACTGGTGTCTGGTGCCTCCTTCTAAAGTCTAGATCTACCCTCTTAGGTTCATTTTCAATCATGTTCCTACATGGAGACATGGACCATGTTTTATTCACTTTCATATCTCCAGTGCCTAGTGTAGTAGCTGACACATGGGAGATACTCAATAAAACTGAAATGATTATTATTTTTTTGCCCAGCTTTCCAATGGTATTTTATTCTCTTCTGAGTGATGGTCTGCTCTGGCTTTAGGAGACTCCATGGTAGCCTTTCTCATCTGCCACTGATTCCCTTTATGTTAGCAAAACAGAAGTTCTTGGCTTCTCAGTATTATCTTTGTTAGTATTTTCTTTCCCATTTGGAATGCACATCTATTAAAATTCTATTCATTCTTTACTTTTTTCTAAATTTAAAATATTTAAAGGGTAAGCATATGTTGCTTTTACAATCAGAAAAGCTCTAAATATTTTAAATCATATGTTTGAAATATTGAATGATAAAATGTGTTTTAATTCTCTCTAATCTGAACTATTATGCAAGCATTGAAAAAATATAGTTATGGTTGATTCTATTATTCTTTCAAATTTTATGTCTGAAATTTTTATATAAAAGATTAAAATATGTACATGACCAAAACACAGAAATTAATATAAAAGTAAGTGAAAAAAGCAAATAGCAAATGTTAGCAGTGGTCAGTGATACTTTGATTCTTCTCCTTTTTAAACATATTCCTCAACCTCCTTGCACTTAGATGAGGCCCATCACTTGCTATAATCAACTAACAGTGAGCAGAAATGGTAAGTGCTACTTCTAGATGACAGTTCATGACCCAGGGCATGAACTGCCATATTTTCTCTCTGCTGTAATGTAAAGCAAAAGCCATGCTGACTGAGACAGACATGTAACATAGTAGGAAAAACTTATTCTTCTAAGCCATTGGGGTTTGGGGTTATTTGTTGCTGCAGTATGAAGCTACTAATCCCTAGTGATGCAAAGCAGGAGGTAGCTTCTGGTAGTATTAATAACTAGATACTTTGAAGACCTTTCACCTTCAAATAACTGGATCAATTTTACAGCAAGTGCCTTTAACTGCTGAGCTGTCTCTCCAACCCTCCAGTCCCTGAATCAATTTTAAAGGCATTACTGTGTTTATAAGTGGTAAAGTAGTTCAAGAACAGCCAAGAAAATGAGCTGACAGCAGAAAGTGCTAAGAAAATTGGATTGTCCTGAGCCCAATCCTGTTAGAGAAATTTATGCAGCCCTGAAATGTCAGTAAGGTGGGAGAAGCAGGCCTCTCAATCTGCATTAGACCAGGATAACCCAAAGGGTTAACTGCTCACCCTGTGTTACAGAGAGCTTCACATTTCTGGGAAGAACATCCAAACCAGGCACAGTTTAGAGGAGGAAGGGATTTATGGCAAGCTTACAGATCCAGGGGCAAGTTCCATCAGTGGCAGAAGAAGTTGCTTCCATACATCCAAGCAGAAAGAAACCATCACCAGCCTGTAAACATCAAAAGCAACAAGCACAAAACTGACAGCAAGCAGCAGGAACCCCACCAGAGCTCAGACTGTTCTGTATACTTTTTAGGCTGGAAACCAGATCCACCTCCAAACAAGAGGCAAGGCTGGACAGGGCAAAGCCAAAGAACAGAGAAATTACTTTTATTTTTCTTTTCACCAGCTTCTCTTAAATGATAGTGTGAATTCAGGCATGATTATGTTTGGTCCTACAGTCTGCATGCTTCATCCTTATATATTTCTGCTTCTCTAATAGAGACTACCAAATAAATAAGAAGCGGACTACTAAAGAAAGTAACATAAGATCCTCAAAGGTGACCAGGTAGATTTAAATTTTGAGGGAGAGATTCTAAGATTAATTGAGTGAATATGCCAAATATCTGGAGAGATATTTAATGAATTGAAGGAATATCTGGAGGGCTGGGGAGATTGCTCAGCAGTTAAAGGTGCTTGCTTGCAAAGCCAACCAGCTTAATTCCCCAGTACCCATGTAAAGCCAGATGCACAAAGTGGCACATATGTTTGGAGTTTGTTTGCATCATCAAGAGACCCTGATGTATCCATATTCCCCCCTCCTCTCTCTTTGCTCATAAATGAATGAATAAGTATTTTTAAAAAAGATATGGCTGGAGATAATGTCCAGAATGTAGAATAAGGTATTAAAGAAAATGGAAAGTATAAAAACAGAGTAAAAGTGTTGCAGATGTGGAAGATAGAGTAAGTTTTTGAATATACATTTAATTGGAGTTTTATAAAGAGAAATAGAATGTAGGAGATATAATATTTGAACCAGTAATAACTGAGTTTTTCTGAACTGATGAAATATCTAAGCCCAGCTTAAAAACATAGCCTATCACTATTAGAATAAGGAAAATAAAAGTTTTGTCTTAGAGCATGACTATATGTTGTAGAGAAACTGGAGAAAGAGAAATGGAGAAATCTTCCAAGTGGTCTCATGGAAAAGCAGGATCATCTTCAGGGGCTGAGCATTAGACTGTCAGCAGACTTCTCAGAAGGAACAGTGGATGCAGCACGACAGTGGAATGATATGCACCGTGTGGAAGGAAAACCACTGTCAACTGTGCACTGAAAGAGGCTGGAGCTAGTGAACGAGAACAAAATAAAGACCTTTGAAGGTAAAACCAGCAGACTTTCAGTAACCCATCCTTCCAGATTCATCACAAATTCAATTTCCTAAATAGAACTGCTTAGATTCCCTCTTTTGAAATCCCAATAGCATTTTATTAGAGCCTTTATTAGAACACTTATCAAATTCATGCACTATGGATGTAATGAAGTCATTTTATGAATACCGTTTACCTCCACCACTGCTCATTAAAACCTCAAGACACAACTAACTCATCTTTTCCCACAGTTCTTGTCAAAATACTTGCATGCAATGGGTATTTGTTGGAGTCAACTGGTCATTCTTTTTAAATGTTAATTTAA
Source organism: Zapus hudsonius (assembly GCA_004024765.1). Taxonomy (NCBI): domain Eukaryota; kingdom Metazoa; phylum Chordata; class Mammalia; order Rodentia; family Dipodidae; genus Zapus; species Zapus hudsonius. The sequence continues at coordinate 19,539 of PVHP010000819.1, read as the reverse complement.
AAAATTTTCATTGAGTATATTCACTGTATATGGTATGTGTTACTTAAGGACATTCCAACAAGTATATAATAGATGTTGATCATATTCTCCTATACCTCTTCCCTCTCTTTTCAGTTTTTTTCAAGTTGTGGTCTCACTCTAGCACAGGCTGACCTGGAATTCGCCATGTAGGCTCAGGGTGGCCTCAAACTCATGGTGATCCTCCTACCTCTGCCTCCCAAGTACTGGGATTAAATGGGTGTGCCACCATGCCTGGCTCCCCTCTCTTTTCTCACTCCTTTCCTTCCCATTAGTCTTCCTTGCTCCCCTAACAGTTTCTCTTCTATTTCCATGTCATATATACATACATAATTTTATATATGTATATAAAAACGAGGAATCACAAATGAGGAAAACATGATATCTGTCTTCTTTCTTTAAAAAATATTTTATTTATTCATTTTCAAGCAGAAAGATACAGAGAGAGACAGAAAGAGAGAGAGAGAGAGAGAGAGAGAGAGAGAGAGAGAGAGAGAACGCCAGGGCCACCACCTTGTGGGTCTGGCTTATATGGGTACTGTGGAATTGAACCCAGGGCCTTAGGCACTGGAGGCAAGTGCCTTAACCCCTGAGCCATCTCTCCAGCCCGATATCTGTCTTCTTAAGACTGGTTCAATTCATTTAATATGAATATCTCCTGTTGTAACCCATTTTCTGCAAAAGACAGAATTTCCTTCTCCTTTAAGATTGAAAAATACACGTGCATGCACACACACAGACACATGTAATCTCATGGTTTTGTTTTTCATTTCTTTGTTGTTGGACACTTAGTTATTGTGAATAGTGCTGTGATTTACTGATGTGGAAGTCATTCCGTGAGATGTTGACTTGGAGTCCTTAGAGTAAATACCCAGAAGAGATATGATGGACGTATTTTTGGTTGTTTAAGATCCCTCCATAGTGGTTTCCTTCTTACTAGCTCTGTACAAGGGTTTCCTTTTGACCTCACCCTTGCCAGCATTTGATGTTATTTACGTTTTCTAATGACTGCCATTCTGACTAGGACAAAATGGAATCTCAATGTATGAACCAGTCAGTCTTCTCTCATGTGTTTCATAAACCATCAGTCTCAAAAGATGTTCCTTTCAAAAGGGAAAGTTTTGTGGCCAGAATCTGTTCAGAAATACTTACATGGTCCTATCTTTCTTGGAAACCCACTTTCACTTAACTCAGCATTTCCCAAAGTTGTGTGACTATAGAAAAACTTCCACACTTTTCTTCATGATTATCTTGAGACTGGTATTTCTGCTTTGGCATGAGTGCGTACTGTGTGTGGGGTGCTGCATATGTGGATGTATAGTGCATACATATGTGTGTGCAGATGGACATGCTCTGTGAGTGACGTGAGGAGTCCAGAGGAGAAAATGAGCTGTCTTCATCCATCACTCTTCCGGCTTTCTTGAGATGGAGACTTTCACTGAACTTGGAGCTGCTGTTTTGGTCAGACTGGCTGACCAGTGAGGCCCAGTGGTTCTCCTTTCTCTGTTCTTTGTTGTTGTTGTTTTCTCCATAATTAGATACATTGTATGAACATATCTTATGATGGTACCCCCATTTCCCTCCTCCCTGTTCCCTACCCACTGGGGGCCCTCCTCGGTGGGCATATTGGATCTGTCCATGGGGTAGGGGCTATGAATAGCACAAGAGGGAGCCAGGCTGTTTTTATAAGACTAGGAGGACAGGAATATGTGGCCATGCCCAGCTTTTTTACATGGATGTTGGGGATCAAACTCAGGCCTTCTTGGGTCCTTACCCTCGTGTTTGCACAGAAGTGCTCTTTGTTTGCCCAATCCCGAGACTGGTATTTCTATCACCATATCTTAGGAAATGAATACAGGAGGCAATGTCTTGTTTGAAAGCTCACAAACTTGGTAGTCAACATCTTGTTTCTGTTAACAACTAACCACATAACTGGTTTTAGACTGTTTAAGCTTGGGTTCCTTATCAGTGCTGTCATGATCAATCCATTCCAACTCTAATATTCTGTGTTTAAGGACCTTGCCAGTTATATTCAATGATTCCATCATTTTATAAATATTACTGTAAATTCCTAACGTGTAGCAATGCATAGGTGAGCACAGTTTGTGTGGCCTGCTTCCCTGGGGAGCAGGTTTTCTAGAGCATGCCATCAGAGCACTGTTCTTTGGTGCCCAGAATAAAATTTTTTCTAGGTAAAAATTGAGAAATAATTCTTTCATTCATTGTTGTATCTGGTTGTGGAGTGAATCTTTAGGATCCACACCTGGGTTTATATAGATTTATGATGCTATTTCACCATTGTAAGAAGCTCTATTATAAGAAGCAAAAAAGTTAACATGTTTACTTCATACAGCTAATTTAAAATTTTTCAACATTAATTTTCTTTGTTAAGGTTCTAATGATATAGCAAAATGGAGCACTATTAAGGAAAAGCCCTGTTATAAGCCCTTTGCATGCATCACTTAACTTAATTATCACTGTAACCACATGATGCCAATACTTGTTTCCGCTTTACTGGTGTTAACTAGCCTGCCCAAAGTCACATGTCCTGGTGAAGGTGGGCTTTGACCCTAGGCAGTGTGGCTCCTCAGACTGGGCTCTGTACTCCAATATTAAATTGCTATTCTTAATGGTCAGCTGTTGTTTCGTCAATTTTCTACTGAGAAAGTCTAAGGGTTAACATCTCTGAAGAGCTGAACAATCATATGGACTTTTTTTTTTTTTTAGTGTCTAAACCCAGCTAGGTAGTGTACTAAGAAGATAATGAAAAAATTAAAAGCCCCTTTTTTGGCTGCACACTAATCTTCATGGCTGTGGGTCTAACTATATGCCAGAGAACACTGCACTTTAGATAATAAGTTAACATAAAATTGGTAGAACATTCTTAAACACGACAGCTCCATATGCCTGAACATTTTCTGAAAGTATTTCAAAGATAAGCTTTGACGCTGAAATAGGTTATTTAAAACTTTCCAACATGATCCTGTACTTATGAAATTGTATCAGTGAGATGGTAAGAAACTATAATAACAGAATCAGAGGATTATTTTAATCATAAAACAGAATATTGTTAGAAGAGAAAAAAATATAGTCAAAAAGATACGAACCGTACTATGTCAGTGAAAATTCTTGGCGTTTTGTTTTAGCAGTCATTTTGCATGGAAATGAATAAAATATAAACATAGTGCTTTATCTTGAATATGACAAGAAACTTGAAGACTGTAATGTGCATTAAGATAACATTCCAAACCTACCCTTTTAAGTTTTCAGCCAAGAATTTGTTTTTATAATTTCTTTGCAGTTGGCAAACAGCTAGCTTTTGGAGATAACAGTGTTCATGCTGATGGTCCCATTGTTTGTAACTATTAACTTGCTGGGTGACCTGGACTAAATCCGTCCTCATTCCAACCCGAATGAATGGCCTGGCTCTCCCAAGCTCTTTGCAATTTAAAAACCTGTGACTATAGCCTATGATCCATGGCAGGCACTATACAAAGTGCATGCTAAAATATTGGATTTTTAAGTGGTTAATCCTGTAGCCAGCTATGAAGAACATATAAGCAGTGTCTGGCTGTATGTGGTTTGAGTTACCAAATAGCTTTTGGAATTTCCCAAATAATCCCTAATTCTGGACAAACCCAGCAGTTACCTGCATTCTCCCAATGGTCCCAGAAATGACCTTGAATACCTTTCCACAAGCAGCATGGAGGTGTGACCACTACACTACACTATCCAAAGTGCGTGGAATGTGAGAGCTGCAGCTTTCCACTGAGAACCTCTCTGGAGTGAGTCCTGGACCAAAGCCATAGAGAACAGCATCCTTTTGCCCCAATGGGTCCAACTCTTTTGAAGAACCACACCAGCGCCCAAGCTCCTTCTGGGTAGCCTAAGGCCTTGGTCAGCTTTTCCTCCAGCCCAAACATGTCACCCCAGTGCACTCCACCAAAATGTTCCCACATGGAGGGCTCTGTTTCAGCCTGCCTCCCTAGGACGCCAGTTTACACAAGTGACAGGCAGACATTAATTCCAAAGTGGATTCCACTTGTTTCTTGTGTGGGACCTGGAGTCTTTTTCTCTAAAATGGGAATAGCAATCAATGTCTCATATAATGGTTTATTGTAAGAAAATGAGAAAAACAATTTTCAGATACATGGTCAATGATTAATAACAAGTTAGCATGTATGGCCACTTGTCCGTGTCAGGTGCTACTTACATGCTTTACCACACAGGAACTCTACAAGGAATGGGATACCCTTGGTTTACGGTGGAGAAAAAAACAGAGACAGAGAAGTAAATGTTTTTGTTGTTACGATCACACAGCTAATAAAACACTGCCAAGAAAACAAATTAAGTAGCCAGACTACAGACCAGCATTCTTAGTAAAACTCTACTGCCTCCCATGGATGGAGAAATGATTTAATAATATATTTTTGCATGTATGCAGGACGTGTGGAGTGGGCTGAGTGGTACGTGTCTGTATAATGTATGGATGTGTGTATGTATAGATGGGTGAGCCTTGTGCTCACTCACAAAGGTCAGAGAAGAGTATGTGGTGTCCAGTTTTCTTGAAAGGGAAGCCTTAACTGAACTGAACCTGGACTGGCTGACCAGTGAGTCTTTGTTTTTTGGTCTCTAATCCCCATAGCACTGGGGTTATAAGCACATGTGTCCTTATTCAGCTTTCTAGGCAGCTTCTGGGGATCAAACTCAAGTGGTCTCCAGCCCTCTCAGGCCCTTGTTTTGTGTGGCAAGCCCTCTTTCCCACTGAGCCATTCCTCCAGCCCCCATTGGGCTTCAGATCTAACTTTTTCCATCACTGATGAGTGAACTAGGAGGTTGGTAGGGGCAGTAATCCAATACCAAATATGATCATGGTTGGTCACTCCGTTACGTCATTAGGTCCCCTGCTGATTTTGTGTCTATTTTAATGAAACACGGACTGGGATTCTTTTGTTTGGACATGTACTGATTATGAGGTCAATAAATAAGACAAGGGCATTTTTATGAATACAGTAGTAATTTTGCATCCTAACAGTAGAATTCTACTGTTCTTCCTACAGCTTTACATGTCTCCCTTCTCCAGGGTTATTGAGAGGCGTGTGATGATGAGGGTGGGGGACTATGGCGAAGGTCCTGTCAGGTCCCTTTGCCCCTGTTTACAGTTTTCGCGTGTGTCTCCTTCAGGCTGTTAGCACCCTAAGGAAGGCATTCATTTCCCATTCCATTTTCACTGCAATCAGGTTTATGCCATAATTTGTCTTAGGGGAAAGTATGTTAATAACGCTTGTTTAGACTCCAGTTGTGCTTTTTAAGGCAGAAAAGTCTCTTACTCTTTTTAAGACACAAGTCTGTGAAAGTTTTTATGACTTGCAAATGAAGTGGTTTTTCATCTTCTGCTATTAGACAGCTAAAGTAGAAGAGAGTGCCTTCCACACCAAATAAATTAAGTATCCAAGTAATATACAGCTCCAGATACGTTTGCCAGACTAGCACAACTGGATAAAGTCAACAGATTAAATGTTCCCCTGGCAATCGGTGAGGGTATGAGATACAGCACCTGGGCTGTCCCAGTTGGTGTCACCATTAAATCACAGGCAAGAGCTCAGGATCTCAGGCCCCTGGGTGATGGGGCAGGAGCTCGGTTTATGGGATGGAGCTCTCCTTCCCTTCTAGGTGTCATAGTAATCCACCTTCCTGGAGGGAGTGCAAAGCTCTCAGAACAATAGAGTGGGGGTAGGGGGAGAGTCTTTCTTTACTATGGGACTAGCTATTTATATGCCACTAAGTTGGGATTTCACCAATATATCAGTGCATATTTTCACCATGTCAGAGGAAAAGTCCAAGAGAGTTAGGGAACATCTTGTCTATGGCACCAATTCACTGTTAAGGTCAGGGCAAGAAGTAACCAGAAAAAATAATGGGGGCTACGTGCTCCTTCCCAGTTTCCAGGTGTTGATCGTCAGACTTGCTGGAGAAGAAAGGCTGGTGGAGGGGGCTGAACTAGTGACAGCAGAGAACGACAGGCATGCAGGCTCCAGGCACTCGCCTTGGCCACTTCCTTAGCTGGTTTGAAGGGACAAGGTCCAGTTTTCAAATCAGTCTGGTTTGAATCCACCAGTTTCATGTTGAAAGGGTTCAGGTGGTCGGTAGAAAGTTGGAATGGGGAGGCAACAAATAGATTTATAGAAATTCCTCTTTGGGGCTGGAGAGATGGCTCAGCACTTTAGGAGCTTGCCTGCAAAGCCTAACGATCCAGGTTGGATTCCCCAGTACCTACATTAAGCCAGACGCACAAATAGCATTTGGAGTTCCATTACAGTGGCTAGAGGCCCTGATGCACCCATTTTCTCTCTGTGCCTCTCACTTTGTGTGTATCTCTCTCTTGAAAATAAATAAAAATAAATAAATAAATAAATAAATAAGATATTCCCCTTTCAATCATCCGAACATTACTCAGAAGGTAAATAGGGCCCTCTCTCCAATCCCCTGAGGTCTCAGTGGACACTGAGTCCTCAGATGTTTATACTTCTTAACCATTGTGGGCACCGCTCTAAAGATGAATCCCACAGTGAGAAAAACAAACATACCAAAGTGTGTGCAGTGTCCCAGAGGTTAGCAGTTACTGGACTCTGGTCCCTTTGTGGAGGGAAACAGATAAGGATGACAGCTGTCACTCAGAGTGCCCGACCCACACAACATCTGAATTTCAGGTGACATCTTCGCACTGGGTCAGTTGCTGTAGCCTTCCTGGGTACACTGATGTGTTCGTGTTCATTTAGACAGCAGAGGGGAGAGAGATGCTCCTCAGGGCTGGTTATGAACGAGGCCTTGAACGTGTCAGCAGGCTTATTGTCTTGTTGCATCTGCAGGCAGGAAGGCAGAAATTGACACTACAAAGCAGGTGTGCCTGCCCCCCTTCTTCGGAGGTCACTCACTTTGAAGCTGACAATCAAGGACGCTGATACCTTCAAGGAAACAAGGATATAATTATCACAACGCCCAATTTGCTGGTGACCTTCCATTCCTCCGGCCTGTCTTACTCCCTTTGCTGGCAGCAGCCCAGGTCCTCACAGACAGAGCTCAGTGTCCCAGACACTCAGATGGAGGAGCGACCCCATCAAGCACCCTTTGAAATCCATCCTAATCTCCTTCTTCTAGATTGCTGTAACTGACATAAATCCCCCAGTCCCAAGGGCCTCAGGCCCCTCCACTGACATAGGCCCACGAAGGCCAAGTGAAGTCTCAGCAGCCTGGGTGTGGAATTTATGTTTCCTCTCATCCACCTGAGCCATCGGTCTGAGACTTCAGCCCCACTGCGTCTGTGAAGGTTTCAGACAGAACCTCCCAGCTTCTCACCAAGCCCCCATCACTCTGTCACAGAAGCAGACTTCTCAGAGCCATGGGAAGCTGAGAGAGGGGGCTCTTCCTTGCATTACTGTACTTGAAATGTTGGAAGCAGAAGCCTAATAAAACCAGTGCAGAAAAACAAAAAGAGCTATAAATTGTCATTTAAAAGAGGTGCCTAAAGAATTTGTCTACTCAAAATACCTAGGAATGATTTCTCAGTGACGGTATTAACCTAGTGTTTGGTTTCCTTGCCTTCACTGGGGGAAAGCTTGACTATGTCCACTAGACTTCTATGTGTCAAGGATTATGCAATACTTTTACCTTACTCCTACAAACACACACACACACACACACACACACACACACACACACACAGGTGCGGGTGCACGCGCACACACACACATCTTGGTCTTAAGGGATCCACTGATGTGTAGAAATTCTTTCAAAATATCAGTGATTTCTTATCCATTATCACTAAACAATACTAGTTGACATTTCACATTTTCTTTACCTTAATATAAGAGTAAAATTTCATTTCATGGATGTCATAGACTGCCTATGCTAAATTGACAGATTTAATGGAAAAACAGCTCTATAAAAATCAGAAAAATTAGGAACGACCACATCCCTGTTAGGATTATATAATGTTTTATAAATTATGGTAGGGTTGTCCAGCTTTTTGATTACTGTGATATAATTTGACATTTACAAATGTCGTCCGTGGATGGCAGATTGGACACCTCTGTCAGGAACTCAGGCACATTGATGTCACTTGGTAGAGATGTTGCTTCCTAGGGAACACTTAGCAATGTCCAGAGCCATTTCTGGTTGTCCCAATTTTGGCATCTAGTGGAGAGAGGCTGGGATGCCACTAAACATCCTGCAATGAACAGGGCATCTCTGAAACAAAGAAATGTCCCACCTGAGATCAAGAGCAGGTGAGTTCTGTTCTAGCCAATGCAGGAAAAGAGGGAATGTGATGGTTAGGTTTTGTTGTCAACTTGGATGTTTTTAAATATCTTGGGTGGGTCTCTGAGGTTGTTTACAGGAAGGCAGCCTCTCATCAAGGGGCAGGATGTAAAGAAGCTCAAAGAAGCTAGAAGTAACATCCTTTCCTGTGTAGGCAGTGCAGGAAGGAAATTCCAGAGACTCAGGAAACCATTAAGTCTGGGGAAGGGTTGTAAGACCCCCACCCTAAGGCTATAAAAAGGGGAAGAAATTCTCTCCTTGCCCTCCTGCCTGTTTGCTGTTCTGTTTGTATGGTGTTTTGATGGGTTTTTCTCTCTGCTCGGACCTGTGAAAGAGGGCCAGCATCTTTGGTTGTTACAGAACTTCTCCTTAATCTGTAGTTTCAATAAACACTTTCCTCCCCAAATTGTGCCTGGTTTGAAGATTCATCCCAGTGGCGTGTGGCTGACTATGACAGGGAATAACTAATTGTTGATATGCAATCCCCTGAACAAACTAGACCACTGACTAGGATTAGAGATGTAGCTCAGTGGTAAAGCACTTGCCTAGCATATGAAAGTCTCTGAATTGCAAAGAATACAATAGTTGGATAAAATGTTTTCAATCAGGGGCTGGAGAGATTGCTCAGTGTTTACCTGCAAAGCCTAATGACCTGGATTTGATTCCGAAGTACCCTCCTAAAGCCAGATGCACAAAGTGGCCCATGCATCTGGAGTTTGTTTCCAGTGGCTACAGGCCCTGGCATGCCCATTCTCTCCCCTCCCTTCTTTCTCTCCTTGCAAATAAATAATTAAATATTTTTTAAAAAGGAAAAAATGTTTTCAATCTTGTGACAAATAGAGTCTTTAAATTTCCCAACAGACCTATTTGTCTAGTCTACAAAAATTTTCTAAGAACAAAATGATCAGATTCCTAAAAGAATGGTTAGGGGGTTATAAAGTTACAATCATATAGTTTGTTAGTTGCATAAAGGTTACAATGCTTTTCAATACTATGGAAACAAATTCGAAATGTTTTTAAGACAAGGTTTCACACTAGAGCAGAGGCCAGCCTGTAGATTATGGCAATCTTCCTGCCTCAGCCTCCTGAGTGCTGGGATTGTAGATATGTGTCACCATGCTAGGCTAACTTTAAAATTCTAACAACCTGGACTGCAACCCTGTATAATACAGGGATCATTGTTAAGCATCAGGGAAATATAAATTAAAACCACTTTGAGATTCCATCTCATCCTAGCCAGAATGGTTATCATCAAGTAAACAATTGACAAAATAAATGACTGAATAAGAGGAACCTTTGTGGAAATCAGTATAGAGGCTCCTCAAAAAACTAAAACTAGGGGGCTAGAGGAATATCTCAGTGGTTAAAGGCACTACTGCAAAGCCTAATGGCCCCGGGTTCAATCAGTTCCCAAGCAAAGCTCATTACACTAAGTGGCACATGCATTTGGAATTTGTTTGCAGTGGCAAGAGGCCCTGGCATGTCCCCTCACTCTCTCCCCCTCTATTTCCTTGCAAATAAGTAAATAAAATATTTTTAAAAAGACAACTAAACACAGGACGGCATATGACCCAGCTCTACCACTCTTGCATAAGTATCCAAAGGGTTCTAAATCAACATACTACAGACACACTTGCACGTCCATAGTTCTTGCTACACTATACATAATAGCCAGAACCTGGAACCAGCCTAGACGTTCATTAACAGATGAATGAAGAAAGTATAGTACATATACACAATGAAGCTTTATTCAGCTGAAATCATGTCTCATGGCATTTACAAGATAATGTGCGAAACTGGAGGTCATTATGTCAAGCAAAATAAGACAGACTCCAAAAGACAAATGCTGTATGTTTTCTCTTCTATGTGAAATCTAGCCTTAAGTGTGTGTGTGTGTGTGTGTGTGTGTGTGTGTGTGTGTGTGTGTGTGTGTGGTGAAAATATCAAGGAAACCCTGGGAGGATCTTAAAGGAAGAGAGACAGAAAGGTAATGGAATATATCTGACAAGGAAGCAGGAAGGAGAACTGTTTGGGGGAGGATGGGGCCCAGCAAGAGGAGGAACAGGGGGAGGTAGAAGGAGAGGGGAGACAAATAAAAACAAGTATAATGAGGTACATGTATGAAAATGGCATAATTGAAACCCATCACTTTGTATAACTAATTTGAAAAATTAACTGAAAAATAAATGAAGCCATAAACTGGAGTGGAGAACTACTTTGCAAAGATATTTTTAAAATTCTGAAATTATTTGGAAGCAGTGAATAATATATGTGTGTGTGTGCATTTGTATGTATACGTGCATGCTTATAGACACACACAAAGACCCCTTTTAGATGGCCATTTCTCCAATGTTTATAGTGAGGGTAGTATTCCCATACATGATCGGAAAGCAATAAGCAATGGATTGCAATAGGTCATTATGATTCAGTAGATGGAAGCTTTAAGAGATAGGGCCCATAATTTATTCATCTTTCTATTTTCATAATTGACACATATCATGAACCCAATAAATGTTCAAGAATTAATGAAATAAAAAAATATACAATGAGCTCACCAGTCAGAAATTAACAATTACAATCCAGCTTCTAAGAACCCACACCTGGAAGCCTGAATGAACCCTCGAGATTTGAATAGAAGGTTTTGCCTCACGTTTACATCTCTAAAATGTACAACATAGGCTGACAATAGATTGAATCACCAGGAGTCTCCAATGATACTTTACCAAGGGTAGTAAACTCAAGGTTTAAATATTATACACATGAGATAATCTATAATTATCTATTATGCAAATAATCTAATAGGTCAACAGCTTCCTTTATTTCATGATTAGCCTTTGAAATTTGAGAATAAGGAGGGAAGAAAGAAATTTTCAGAAAAAAAACCAAAAGCGATCCCCTTCTTTATCCCTTTCTCTAATGTCATCCATTTTTCTCAGAACCCACAACACTTTAAAGCATTCATTTCAAAGTTTTAAGAAACTAACCCCCACCCCTACCCCCGCCATCTAATTTAGTATAAACTAATGTAAGTGGGCAGGGACACTGGTACAGGAAATCCCCAAAGTCCAAGAAGTTAACAGGGAACACATTCTAAAATTCATTATTCTTGAAGTTTGAAGCTTAAAGACAAGACAAAAGAATATCGTTTGTTGAGTGTTTATTGCTATGTGTGAAGCAGGCATTCACAGAATTTCCATGCATTCTTTCAGCTCTCGGTCATTGCTCTGTCATAGTTGCTGTGATGCCTTGAGTTTTAAAAATTAATTATTTACATTGTTTTGGTGGTACTGGACATTGAATCCAGAACCTTGTGCATGCTATAAACACACCACCACTGAGATATATCCCTAGCCCTTATTTTTTTTTTTTGAGACAAGTTCTCACCATGTAGCCCAGGCTAACTTTGAACTCTCAATCTTCCTGCCTCAGCCTCCCAAGTGCTAGAATTGCAGGTACATGCCTGCAGTCCAGCTATTGATGACTAATTTTTAATAATATTTTATTTATTTGCAAGCAGGAAGATGAGAGAGAGAGAGAGAGAGAGAGAGAGAGAGAGAGAGAGAGAGAGAGAGAGAGAGAGAACCAGGATCTCTAGCCACTGCAAATGAACTCCGGAATGAATGCACCACCTTGTGTATCTGGCTTTACGTGAGTACTGGGAAATCAAACCGAGGTCTTTAGGCTTTACAGACAAGCACCTTAACAGCTGAGCCTTCTCTCCAGCCCTGTGATGACTGATTATAACATCAAGTTGGCTATGGTCCAGGAATCCTAGCTATCTGGATGAGTCTGGATGAGATCAGCATTTGAGTTGGTAAAGTAAGAAAAGAGGACCCATTTGCCAGTATAGGTAGGAGCCACCCATTCCACCAAGGGCCTGAATACAACAGAAACATGGGGAGAAGGGCTTGTTTCTGGTTGAGCTGGGACTGTCATTAGCACTCCTGAGTGTCAGGCCTCTGAACTTATGTTTTCCTGGGTCTCCAGCTGTGGACAGCAGATCAGGGGTCTTGTTGGCCCTCACAATTACATGAATCATTTTCAATAAAACTTGATCTCTGTCTCTAGCGCTAACCTTTTTGTTCCATTTCTCTGGAGAACCCTGACTAAAGGAGATAGGTAGGCAATTCTCCAAGGGTGTTCAAGGAAGACATTCCTGACAAGGTGGCAGACATGGAGGCAGAGATACGAAGGAAGTACGAGAGCCAGCCAGGTGTGACGAGAACCTTCCACACAGACAGAGGCTTTGAGTTAGGGACAGGCCTGCCGAAGTATTGGAGGAAGAGTAAAGAGCCAGTGTAGCAGGGTGGGGGAAGATGTAAGGACCCAGAGCTCCTATGTCTTGAAAGCTTTGGTCAGGGCCCTTCTCACAGGAGATGGGAAGCACCTGGAGGGCTCTACCATGATCTAACATGCACACCTGACAGGACCCTTGACCTCTGTGTTGGGAAGAGACTGAAGGAGAAGCCACAGAATAAGGAAAGACAATCAGGAAGACATTAAAATGATTTGGAGCCCGGGAGATGGCTCAGTGGATTAAGGCACTTGCTTGCAAAGCCCACTGGCCCAGGTTCAATCCCCATATGCACACAAAGCCAGATGTAAAAGGTGATGTAAGCAGCAGCAAGAGACCCTGGCACAAGTGAGTGCATCTCCCTACACACATGCAAGTACAAATAAATAAGTTAAAATTAAAAAGAAAATAATTATGTAAAGTACAAAGATTAAGAATAAGGCTAATTTAAGACTAATTTTAAAATTAGTTTTAAAAGGACATAATGGAGGCTGGGAGTAGAGCTCAGTGGCAGAGTATGCCTAGCTAGCTGCATGGTGCCCTGGGTGCCATTTCCCCTTACCCAAATTAAACGCAGACACAAAAGACCACACAGGCTCAGGTATAGTTTGAAGCATAGTCATTAGAATGTTCCAGCAGATTAGACAGAGTATCGGGGAAAGAATGGGAGGAAAATAAGCAAGCTCAACAAGAGCCAAGAGGAACACCAGGGCTTTTGCTTCCAACACCCGCATGAAAAGAGATGTTAACAGATGGAGGGTATGAGAAGCCTGTTAGAGACAAGATTAGACCAATCCAGACTGGAGGCATCACTGAGTCTCAAGGCTCACTTGCTGGGTAAATAGGTCAGAACTTTGAAATTGCGGTTTTGCTCCTGTGTCAGAGGCGGGAGGAATAGGTCTCCATGAGAAAATAGGTTAAAATGATTATTAAAAATTTCAAAATCTCATTTGTGTTGTGACTTTTTAACTCCTCATGATTTGGGCCCTTTATTGTCCCTAACTCTTTCACTTTAGATAAATCTGTGTCGGGAAGAGTGGTGCACACCTTGTAATCACAGCACTGGAGAGATGAAAGAAGAGGATTGTGAGTTCAAGGCTAACTTGAGCTATGCAGCAAGATCCTGTCTCAAAAACAACAACAACAACAAAAAACCAGCGCTGGGCTTGTAGCTCAGTGGTGAACATGCTTGCCTCGCATGTGTGAAACCCTGGTCACTGCACACGTAAATGAAATAGAAAATAACAATACCAAATAAAATTTCTACAGGCTGATAGCTGAGATTCTGGCAAGAGATGAGCCACCCCAGTCATACCATGGAGGATCCATATGGAACCTGGCAGAGAATGACGGGATGAACAAGGGACCCTCAGCCACAGCCATTCAATCAACACAGGATAAGCCAGTGAGACAGACACCAACGATTTTTGACACAAAGTCCCCTAAGTTCTCAACAATAAAGCAGCCTTAATACTCACCCACCACGACTCAGGGAACTGAGCGGAAGAGGGGGCGGAAAGATTGTGAGAGCCTTGGTGGGGGAGAATATCCAGAGGCATGACACCCTTCAGTAACAACATACTAGGGCCGGGAGAAACGGGCTGACTCCTAGTCTGTCCATGGTCCCAAGCCCCAAGGACTGATCCAGACGGACGGAGGAGGATATCCAGCCGATTGGGGATGGGGAAGAGGGCATTGGGGAACTGGGGATAACAATTCATTGTTTGCCCATTAAATAATGTAACTCATTATAGACAATTTAAAAAATTGTAAAGTATGATTGTTCAAAAAACTAGATTTTAGGCGGGAAAAACCTGGCTCCCTCTTGTGCTATTCATAACCCCCTACCCCATGGACTGATTCAGTATGCCCACAGAGGAGGACCCCCAGTGGGTTGGGGACAGGGAGGAGAGAAATTGGTACCCCTCCCCACCATCTCAAGATTGTCTCATACAGTGTATCTAATTATTGACAATAAAGATATTTTTAAAAACCTGAAAAAAATTTCTATGTAACTGAGCAAGCTCTGGCATGATGATAAGACCATGGCTCCCAGGGGAATGAATCCTTTGATAGCAGATTCCACAGAAGCAGTGGCTCTGTTTGTTGACACTTTTTGAGAACCACCATGAACTCAGGCACTCCTACTCTGTTCTGTTGAGCTGACAATTGTCCCAGACCTCTTGACCATTTCAGAGTTCCTCTGGACTGGCAAAGGAGGAAGACTGGAAGTCAAGCTAATCATTCCCATAAGCTTGCAATGTGTCCGGAGATTCATGAGTGCCCTTATCATTTGAGTGTTCTTATCTTGGTTATAAGTCAGGGTCACTGCGAGTTTCTAGACAGCATATGAAAGGGAAAGGCAATTGATCATCGTAGGAATAAAAGACTGGACGATACCCCAAAACAGATGTCTCTTCTCATTAATGCAAGAAATTTTATGTGCCCAAACCCTCACCATTCATTGTTTGGGAGTGGGCTGAGAGATGTGGGTTCAATGACATTTACTGAAAATTTACACTGCAAAGGTTAAGTGCTCCTGCTTATGTTAATCTCATTTAATCCTCACAACCACACTGACTGGTGAAATTATTATATTTTTGTAGAGTAAAATGAGGCTCAGAAAGTGTGGATTTGCCAGGGACACAGCCTGTGAGCAGCAGGAGTCCAGAACACTATGGGCTCTTGCTTCTACATCTCATTATAAGCTCATGACATGAGCAAATAATGAAATATTGAAGTGTAAAACAGAGAATTCTAAGCCCACTGTTAGCCAAAGGTGGCCTGTCTTTGATTCAAAATGGAACTATCCTCAGGGCAGAAGCTACACCTTTCAACATGGAGATTACACACTCCACTGCCAAGAGAATGCAGACAAATACTTGATCCAATGCCTCAAAGATGTGATAGTGGAGACAGGAATCTTCCTTTTTCCATTTGCTCAAGAGAGTGTCTAATTCTATGAGAGAGAGAGAGAAATAGAGAGAGAGAGAGAGAATAAAAAGGGAAAAGGGAAGGAGGGGAGAGGGAAAGACAGAGACAGAGATACAGAGAGAGATGAAGAAAGAGTCAGGTCTCATGTTGAGTGCCTTCTGTATACAATTTCTCAATCTCTGCACGAATTCGATGAGGCAGATTCCATTGTCTCCTCTTCCTACAGACAAGGAACTGGTGTCCTTCAAGTCAAACATGTTTAGCACACAAGCGTGTGAGAGGCAGATTCAAGATTCCAGCCGTAGTGGCCAGAGTACCAGCTGCTATCTCCACAGCTCAGTCCACACCATTTGAAAACAGCACTCATTGAAATGGCTTAAATGTCACTCATGATATGGGAATTGGCACATGTTGGCTGATGCTTCGGGACTATTGATGCCATCATAGAAATAGACATATTTCCTAAGGAAATAACCTGGTACATGAGCTAGTAGATGCTATCTATTTTTATCTAAAGTACTTATTATGTGGTCAAAATTATTATTGCACTACTATCTAAAGTTTTAGACTCAAACATCTAATGAGAAAGGCTAAATCCATTAAGTCACATCCATACTGATCATTTCATTAAAATGTCCTAAAGTCATATTTCGGGAGAATATTTGTTGATGGGAATACACCTGTGACACATTTAGCATACAGGAAATGTAAAGTGCATTGAAAAGGTATTGAAAGAAACACATTCAACTTACCCAAGACATGGCTATGTTTCATTTGACACAAGACTGACAGGAAGCTGTCTTTAGGCAGAGGTTCAAGGTGAGAATCAACATGTCTTCCCATCACTCCTGGACTCCAGACTTCTTAATGGGCAGCCAGGCCCTGACAGTTCCACCCACTGTCCACCTGTTCCCTGGGCACGACTGGCTATGCTTCGCTAGTGCACATGGGCCTTGTTTAGCTCCTGAGTGGGATTCACGCCACCTCTTCTTGCACAGGGCCTTTGCACCTGCTGCCCCTCAGCCTGGATGCTGGCCCCTGTCCTCATTCTCTTTTCTTTAGGTCTCGGCTTAAATGTCAGCTGCTCAGGGGGTCTTTCTCCCACGACCTAAACCACTCCTTCTGTCCTCCCACATAGGACCTGGCTTTGTCCTTGTCTAGTACGTGCCATAGCTTGTAAGGACATATTTATGTGTATTTTGCTTGTGGTCTGACTTCTCATAGAATGGAAGTCCAGGAAGGGAAGACCCAGATCTGTTTCATGACCACTAGACTCCAGGAGCCTAATGGTAACGAATGGCAGAGTCTACGTGAATCCTGCTGACCGAATCAATGTGTTCACGCAAAGATGACAGGAGGTTCATGGACCCCAACTCCACCTAGCAAAGTTTCATGGAAGGTTTAGAATATTGTAGACAACACATGAGTGATAACAGTTTGGACAAGGAAATGCTTTGCTTACGTCTCGGCCATTTTCTAAGAAGTGTGGCCCACGTCCTATAAGCAATGTGAGCTGATGAGAGCTACCAGTCACTCCTTGGACAAGGATTAAGGGCCAGGTGAGTAGATGAGTGTGGAGCCAGCCTGTGACTCGGCCTTGGCTCATAGGACCAGCTCCTCAACACTGCCATCCTACAGTCCCAGCTTTTCCCCAAATCCCTAGAGCAATGGATTTGATCTAGAGTCACTACCCTCTGTGGGAACCACCTGAAAAACAAAGGTGACGGATGAGTGGGAGAACAAATCACTTCTGTGCTGAAAAAAAAAATCTTTGGATATAAAGTAGAGGGGCAACTGTGAGAAAAAACAGCGAGAAGAAATAACATGTAACACCATATTTTAACTTCTCTTTTCTCCTGCATATTGGAACCTTTATCTGACTCCAGATGAGTAGGCCCCGTTTAGGCTTAGCAGTGTTCTGAGGAAATGCCATCCAAGGGCAGAGAATTGGGTGTGTGTGGTGGGGGCTGGGGAAGGCATAAATATTTTCCAAGCCCAATTCAAGCAGCAACATCTATCTCCTATCATGTACTCTATGCTGCTATCAATTTTTCCAACAGTTGATGGCAAATTCACCTCATAAATCAGTCTGTACAAGAGGTCAAAGGCCAACCGCAGCCAATTAAAACCTCTTTGCCATAATTCATCCAAGACCTCAGTCAGGATTTTTCTCAAGTCCTAAGAGGCTCTTGTTTATTCTAATCAGATCGGTAGAGGAAGAACTAAATTGAGGAGAACACGCATTTTTCTCTTATCCCAAGGCACAAACTCTAATGGTTTTTTTTTTTCAAGAGAAGAAAGAGCAAAGGGAAAAAAGATAGAAAAAAAATGGACAGAAGAAACCGAGGCACTTTTGCAGCTTGAAGTAGTGTTACCAAAACTTCCCCCAAGAGAGATGACTGGCTGCTAACTGCTTCAGTGTTCTGTCTATTTCCCCACAACAAGCACAACTGAACAACTACTTAGCATAGGCCTGTGACCTGTGAGGCACTATGAAGAATTCAAAGGACTTCAGTTCATTATTCTTCAGAGGTCTTTGGTTGGGAGAAGCTTCCCCAGGCATGAGAAAGTCCTGGGGAACAAACCAGGAGTCTCTGTAGCATATTAGTATATAAATATGTAACTGTAACCACATGCGTCTACGTGTAAGAGATTCCATGTGGCCCAACCCATTCCCACTGATGAGCAAGGCTCTGGTTTAATACTTTTCTCAGAAGACTGCTTCAAAAATGCTTTATTTTTCCCAACTCTGTGTGTTATATGCACACATATGACATAACTACATATCTTGACTATGTATACCTTTTTGGGGGTCAGTGCTGGGGATGAAACCCGGTGCCTGGTGCATGTTAGCTGAGTGCTCAAACAATGAGTCACACCCCAGCCAAGCTGTGAATAGATTTTTGCTATAGAACTGACAGTGACCATGGGCAAATTACTGAGGTTTCTAAATTTGTATTTTTTATCTAGAAGATGGGCAATGCTGATAGGACCAGCTTATAAGCATGTGGTAATTAAACAAGATGTCTCCAAAGTCCTAGCATTGCTCTCCAGCCCTCAGAGTACCTGCTCAATGCTGACTGTAACTCCAATGACTGTGATCACTGGGCCCACTGCAGGCTCCCTGGTTATCAGCTCGCTCAGAAAAAGCACCTCCCTCCAGGCCCAGGGCTTGGCCAGACGCTTGATTCATCACTCAGGGTGCCTGCAGTGGCATCTACGAGAGGTCAGGGATGAAGAAATGCAGGCTCTCGCAGGGAGTTGCAATCAGCTGCCCTGAACCACCTCTGTGTGGTTCTATGGTACAGTGAGCAGCTCCTGCCGGGTCCAGGAGGCTTCATATCCCACCTGATGAGCAAGACTCTGATCAAATGTTTCTCTCCAGTAGCCTGGGACACAGACGCAGGCCTTTCAGTAACTTCGTTTTGCTTTTCTTTTCTTTTAAATATTTATCGCCCAGGTGAAACCACAGAGGAAGTAACAAGATGAGCAAGAGTGCTGTTTCCACAGTGAGCCCAACAACCTGTGCCAGGGTGATGGAGGCAGACATTTTGAGGATACTCAAAATGGTCCATCACAGAAATCTAGAAGCTGCTAAGAGCTCAACATTAAAGTAGGCTTAAAACTCACCCACCATGGCTCAGGGAACTTTGCAGAAGGGGGGGGGGTGGAAAGATTGTAAGGGCCATGGTGGGGGAACATCCCGACTGCGCTTGAATAACACACAGCCCTCCACTCCATGGAGCATTCCAGCAGTCCTACTGAGGAAGGCCCTCTCTCTGGAATAGGGGCAGGGAGGACGGAAACTGGTGCCAACACATTGCTTGTTCATACAAAGGTTCTACTTAAAAAAATCATTTATTTAAGAGAGAATGAGATTGGGTGCGCTAGGACCTCTTATCACTACAAATGAACTCCAGATGCATGCACCCCTTTGTGCATCTGGCTTTACATAGGGACTGGGAAATTGAACCTGG